>JAASGK010000712.1:0-17631 GCA_023334195.1 Globisporangium emineosum
GAAAACTCGAGCGCGCTGTGCCCAGTGTACGCGGTGCCGAAGAAAAACGGTCGTGCCATTGCTCCCGGAGCCGAGGTCGCAAGGTCCGCTGCTGCTACTGCTGCTGGTGGCGCGCTCTGGGGCGCAGCACTGTCGGTTCCAGTGGTCGTGTTCTCAGTGCTGTAGGAGCACGAATGGCATAGCTCACATGATAGTTAACGAGTCACTATTGCATCAAACCGCAACACATTAATACATAGGCAGTTAAGCGAGTCATTTGGCATTCCAACTGGTGTATAAGCATCCTCTTGAAGTTGACTTCAACCAGATCGGATTGACGGTCTTAGAAATAGAAATAAATGCAATATATCCTTCCTATTTCTAATTGTATGCTGGGCTGGGAAATAGAAATGATTCCGAATTTCTATGTCGAACCTGCTGTCTTCCGTTTCTATTTCTAACGCCAGCCACGACGTCATTCGAGCCAATCACACCATCACACCAGAAGAAATTCCGCGAGTGAAAAACGAGCCGTGCGTAGACGACGGAGCTGCTCCCTATTGGCTCGCTTTGTGCGTCCGTCCGCCCCTCCTCTTTGCCTTCTCCTCCCCCTCTCCACAACTTGTTGCTGCTGCTTGCTGGCTGATTCAACACAACCATCAACGGCTGCCTGCCGCCTCCGTCGTCGTCTTCATTCTGCAAAAGCAACCGCCAGCAGCAACCCCACCAACAGTTACGGACGGACACGAGCGATCGCCATGAACGTCAAACGGCTGCTCTGGGAGTCCAAGCTCGCAGTCGCACTCGTGCTCTTGATCGCGGCGCGATGCGTCGACCGCGTGCTCTACACGTACGTGCTGATGATGTGGCATGTGTGGTGTGGATCTGCCCGCATGCTTGATGCATGCAACATGAAAGCGGCATACGAACTAACTGGCGTTTGGCTTGTGTGTATCTTATCTCTGTGGAAATGCAGGCGAATCACGTATGACTACACGATCTTCCTCTGGTACTTTTCAAATGTGATCCTCCCGATCGCGTTCCTGGTCACGTCGTGGCCAGTCGTGTGGTAAGTGGCAGCCTGCGCTCGAGCTGTTGGAGTGTTCGCATATTCGCTAACTACTCATGTGCTCCTCCTCCTTCCATTTGCTGGTCTGCAACGACAGGTACAAGATGTACTTCACTGGTGCGTCATTCTATCCCCCCTGCTGGTACCGTATCCTTCGTTCGTCTACAGTCCGTCCACCAGGAGGAACTCACGTGTTTCTGTGAACTGCTTGTGGCATATGTTGTAGACGACATCACGGACGAAATGCGCCGATTCCCGCACTACAAATACGCGATCATGGCGCTCTTTGACGCGCTCTACAACCTGCTCGGCGCGTTCCCGACGCCGCACATTGGGTACGTTCATTTGGCGATCTGTTCTCTGTGGCTGGGTGGCTCTATTGAATCTGCTATGCAGCACACACCAACTCATTGCGCCTCTTTCTCTCTTATATTTGCCTGTATAATCACAGTGGCAACCTCGCGAACGTGCTGAGTCAGCTCAACCTGCCGTTTAACATGGTGCTGGCGTACATTTTCCTCCAAACGCGCTTTAAACGCGGCCATATCCTCGGCTCGATCCTCGTGCTCTACGGCGGGCTGGTGAACATGATCCCGATCCTGAGCGGACAAGAGTCGGCGAACATGCCGGACCCGACCGTGGGCTGGATCACGCTTTACATCGTCTCGCTGCTGCCTGCGGCGGCCTCGAATGTGTACAAGGAGATGGGTCTCAAGGACACGGACCTCGACATCTGGTACGCGAACGCCTGGATCAGCTTCTACCAGCTCTTCTTCGGGATCGCGTCGATCTGGACCATTCGCATCCCCGCGTTCAGCGACCCGCCAGTGCCCTGGAGCGAATTCTTCCCATACTTGGGCAAGGCGCACCGTTGCTTCCTGGGTGAAGCCGTGGAGCTCAATGGCTCGATCGTGCCGTGCGACTCGGGTGTGCTGCAGACGTTCCTGGTGTTTATCATTTTCAACATGATCTACAACCAGCTCATGCTCTACATCTTCAAGGAAGGCAGCAGCGTGCTCTTTGTCGTGTCGTCCGCGGTCGGGCTCCCACTGACCGACTTGCTCTACATGATCCCCGTCCTCACGGGCAAGGCTGCCGGTCAGAGCTTCACGATCTACGATGGATTCGCGCTCTTTGTGCTCGTCATGGGGCTGCTCGTGTACCACTCGGAGAAGGAAGAGCGCAAGGTTGACAAGCAATCGTTCGAGAAGTCGCCCATGTACACGTCACCGACGCTGCAGAAGACCCACTTGATGCGTAAGAAGCGCGGCAAACTGCTCTATCGCCAGAGTCCCAACCCGCTCGCGGGCTCATCGCAGCGTCTAATTCGTCGCGACTCGGCCGGCAAACCAAAGTACGGCACGAACGGCGCACGGCGCTCGGACGAGGAGCAGCGCTCGCGCGATCTGGTCTAGAGTCAATCATTGCGATGGAACCGATCTGCCGGCTAAAGCAGTCACACGACATTATTCGTTGTCTTTGGTCCTCGCCCGCCCAGTGGGTACCGGTAGCTTTCTTCATAGAGAAAAGTATAAAATCATTTCCCCTCGCTTTTATCACACTTGCTTCGATTTCGTCTCACTCGAGAACGCGTTTCTGCTGCGCGCCACTGCCACTCATGGAAATTTGGCCGAGCGAGCGATTAAACTTGTCCCCAGACGTGGCTCGACGCGCCTTCACGTTGACGCAGTGGCCGAACCGGTCGACTTCTTGCACGTACACAAAGGACGATTTCGGATCGTGTTCCTGTTCGCGACCATGATGCCCAGGATGATTCATTTCGCTCTCGTCATCATCATTGTGGTAGTTGCTGTTCTTCCGTCTGTGCTTCTTGTGCTTCTTGTGCTTCTGGTTGTATAGGTGATGCTGATCGTCAGCGACGACAGCGCTGGACTGGAACAGCGGATCGAGCATCAGTCCGCAGCTCGCCATATCGTTCTTCTTCTTGGCTCGGCTCTTCTGTGTCTTTGGCAGAGCAAATGTGTATGGGGCCGGCGAGTGGTCACTCTCAGCCTGGGGTTTGCTGATTGTAGGTCTCGTCGACATCAAGTCGACGCCACCAAGAGCGCAGCTGCTGCTGCTGTTGCTCAAAGCTGCCCCAACGACTGTTGTACCGGTACTTGTAGTAGTAACGAGAAGCGCCTGTGAGGCTGATTTCTTTTGCGGCGACATTGAAGTAGGCTTCGGAGACCTCGGAGATGGTAGTGACGGAGTTGAGCGCACTTGGGCGAGTTGGTATCGTGGAGAAGCGAGCGGAGATCGATCTCTAGCTCCTTCGAAATTGGGAGCTTCCATTCCTAATCTCCACGAAATCTTGGACTCTTTCCGTTGCTGAGAGAGCGGCGATCCTGGAAGTACTGGGAATGCTTCATGCGTACTCTGCTTGCGTTGTGACCCCGGTTTGGTCGATAATCGATTGGAAGCACGGCTCGAGTCACCAATGCCTGCTCTCTGTGGTGACGATGGAATCGAATGTGCATTCGCTCTCTCGACACACTCGTGGATGAAAGTGAGCGTCTCACGAGCCAGCTCTCCGACTGTTTTCCTATCGAGCGACGAGGTCGGGCGATTCTCCAGCTCCAGCGCAAAATTGTACGCGACTTTCTTCACTCTTTCCAATAGCCCAGTGGGGGTTTGCCCTCCTGAGCACTTGTCTTCGATGCTCTGCAGCAAAGCATGGTACTTCCCAAAAGGGTACGCTGCGACAGAGCGAATGACACTGACTGCATGATACTGAAGCGATTCTGCTCGCAAAGCCGCTTTGTCTTTGCGCTCCCGTAGGATGAACGGCAGCACGAGCTTCAAGACCCCCATATCAGCCACTTTTGGTACGCACACAAGCACATCCTGGCTCAGCGCTGCGATTGCCCCCAGCGCGTGGTCGAGGAGCCGCCATTTCTGGTGTTTGCTCTTCCCATGCAAGATCGCCGGGATATCTTGCTCCTGTGCGAGTTGCATCATGAGCTCCAGCACGTGGAAGTGCAGGAAGAGCTCGCTCGTGTTGCCTTCAACCGCGTTCGTCATCGCGAGTTGTTGGATCACGACAGCGATCTCCCCCTTGCAGTCCTCGTCAACAGTTTTCTTATTGTCGCCATGTCGAAGCTGAAGTCTTTTCAAAAGTCTAGGCAGCACCTGCGCTCGCATCACTGCTGTTCGTCCTTCCGCGACAGCGCAGAGCTTGCCGACAAGTGTAAACAAAGAAGCGGGGATGTCGAGCAGACCGTGGTCGTCGACAGAAGTGTCGTGCGCATAGCTTGTTTGGTGCTGCTGTCGAATCGTGCCTTGGTCAAACAAAATCTCCGGCAAGTGGATGAGCGCGATTTGGAGACAGCCCTGTGTGAGAAGCAGACTGCACGCTGCATTTGTGCACGCGAGTCGACTCAGCGCCGAACAGCAGGTGCTCACGAGCTGGAAGCACGCGCTCTTCTCGCGCAAAACGTGCAAAATCGCTGGTGCCACGAGTTCTACAAGCGACAGTAGCTTCTCGATCCCGTAGCTTCCGTGTAAGTTTGGATGAGAAGATCCGTATGATTGGAGGAACTTGGTCCTTGACGCTTCACCAAACGGTAATGGTCGCAAGTAGCCCGCGAGCTCGACCGCAGCGAGGACGAGATCGAGCTTTAGTTCGACAAACTCAGCGCCATCACTTGGACTCTTGATGCTCGCGATCAAATCTTCTAGAGCATGGAGTCGGAACATCACGTCGCAAATCAACGCCTGTGGTAACTCGGGCACGTTCGCGGATGTGATCGACGGCTTGAGCTTCGCGTTGACGCTCGTGCTCGGACATCGACTGAGTCGACTCAACGCCTTGCACGCCTCTTTCGACCCCATTTTGTGGATAAAGCGCTCTTGAGGAGAAGTCATGCGAGCCACCAGGTGCTCGATCTCGTCCAGTCGGTTGCACTGAATCGAGAGCGCCAAATGGTTCACGAGGTCCTCTGAGAAGCAAAATTGAGCAACTTCAGGCACTTTACAGATCCGCCCCAACACAATGCAGCTGATGTTGCGCTGCTTTGTAGTCTGGAAAGGCGAGTCCATGTAGCTCGGCTTCACTTGGATGAGGAATTGCAGCAAGCTCGGCAGCGCATTCACGGAAAGCAGGTAGCATGCCACCTTGTCAACATTGTTGTCAGAAACGAGGTCCAACAGAATGCTGTAGAACGCGTCCAGACGATCTGCCAGTGTCTGCAGCGATGCTAGTAGTTTGGCAGACGAAGTCGCCTGATTCGATTGCCTGGCAAGCAACGCAATCCCAATGAGACCCAGCACGTGCAACATTGGTGTCTTTGTGCTTTCGATCCTAGAGCTACACCATCCCAGGAAGAGCTGGACCGCACCAGCGGTGGTGAGTCCTTTGCGTGCGTCTGGACGATCTGTCAGCTCGTAAAACATCGAGATTGCGGCAGACACAACCGACGGGTCTTGATGCCCAAAGAGCAAAGTGACGCTCTCGAGATTTCGCCCGCCATTACGAGTCAGTGCGTCCAAAATCTGCGGAAACCCAAACGAACCGGTAAGCACCCGCAGCGTGTTGAGCACTTTGATACAAAGACTGGCATTCGCGGAATCGTACTGCAACGCGCTGAACAGGATTTGTACGACGAATGGCACGATCAGGTGCTTCTTTGCGCTTGTTTCCAGTGTCTTGAGAAGGTAAACTTGCTCGGTGCGGCTGGGATCTCCTGGTCCTGATCTCTCCATGAAAGCCGAGTTGCCTTTGGTTTTGTCTGGCGACGCACTCGCATACTTTCGCTTTGTAGCCAAAACGACTTCAGAGAGCACGTTGATGAGGTTGATGGAACTCATCAGCGATGGATTCGTTGATTCGACTCTCTGGTTCATCAAATGCTCAACTTCGACCATGACTCGGTGCACCACATTGCAGATGATAATGTCCACAATCTTGTCTTCACCCTGGCATATTGCAATCTCCCGCACAATCGCTTTCACCATCTCGATGATTTCTCGCTTTTGGGTCTTCGTGATCAACGACGTGAGGAACAACAGCGCACCGGAGCTAACGACTTTCTTCTGGTCGGCGATCCTCGCGTTAATCGATTTGTCGCTGTTTATTCTTCCTTCTTCAGAGGAAGAAGATCCTTTGTTGTTGGTCAAATGGTAGAGCACGGTGACGTAGGACTCGACGACGCTGGTCGGTAACCCGTTCACGCCGATCGCTTCTCGAAGCACTTTGAACTGGTGGCGCAACTCGAGATGTTTCACCAGGTGCATCGCGCGCAGCCGAGCGCAGACGCTAGGGTCGTACTCTTTTCTGAGCAAACCGCGCTCAAAGATCACGCCGCGCCAGTGGTGCTGCACGATGCGTGCACAAATCTCCGTTTCGCGCAGCAGACAGCGAACGCTTTTCCCAGCCTTCGATTGACACAGTTCCAGTTGACAGTCGAGATTGTTAGCCACACGTCCACTCAGAAATTTGACACATGACTCGGCTTTTTAAACTCACAGCATTCTCGCTCGATAGGATCGACGTGAACCACTCCGAGAGCACAGCGAGTAGCCTCGCCACGCGAAAGATCTTGACTCGGTTTGTGAGTTTCGACAGGTTCCGAAAGGCTTTGTTCATGAGCACCGGAATCGTAGTTTCCACAAAGTCCACCGCATCTACGAATCACAACAATGACAGACTTCGTCAGTCATGTGAGTACCTCCAAGGTCGTCACAAGCCAACACAAGCACACCTTCGTGAGTCTCCAGCAAGCGAATGAGCATCGTGGTCGCCAGCTCGCGCCGCTGCTCGTCGTCTGAGTGCTCGATCTCACTGTATAGCGTCTCGACCGCGCCATGGATCTTTGCCTTGTTCCACGTGCGCGTGTCCCATTCTTGATCCAATAGCATCGTTGCCTACCATTTCGTACAAGCACACACACAAAAGACCAACATTAGAGTAACACAACACACTAAACAACTTGCACTGCTTCGTAAAGCCACGTACAATTCGCCCATCCAGGATCGCTGGGTTCTCCGTTGCCATGTCACCATCCTGGTCGTCGTCAAGGTCATTATCTTCGCCCTCTTCCTTGAACCGACTGGGAATCACGCGCTTTGGTGCGCTCGTCTCGAGCAGTTTCTGCTGCTTCTTGTCGGGTTTCTTCGCGTTCTCTCGCAGAATGAGCACGCGTCGTCCGACGTCGTGTAGGTGCGCGATGCCCGCGGGATCGATCGTGTGGTCATGGTGGAGCGCGGGAAGGATCTGCTCCTGCTGCGCGTAGATCTTCTGCGCGTCGCCGCTGACTTTGATCGTCCGGTCGATGGCCGATCCCTGGGCGAGTTCCCATGGGAGCGGGTCCTCGTAGGGCATCGTGGCGGGCGGCCGTGTCGACCTGGACATGCTTCAACTTGCACGTTCGCGCAAGAGTTCCTTCACAACGTCGCAAGCAGAAGCATTCATTGAGAGGCATTCACGGCCAGCGATCAATAACCGCGTGCTATTTTGGGTTGGCATGCTTCTAAAAGTAGCCACACGCGTTTCCATAAACAAATAGAATGGAGTGCCGCACACGATCACGATGGAACAGTACTGAAATACGCATCCCGCCACTCCGAGGCAAGGCTGCGTGCCCAAGCGAGATGTGCTGTCGTCGGTCACTGAGTGTCATGCTGCCCACGAATGTAAATCTGCTGCACCCCTCCTTGCAGTCTGTGGACCAGCGGTGCAGACGGATCCATGCAGACGGAGATGTTCTCACGCAAGCAGTACTGTAATCTCCATGGGTGGACCAAGCTTCGGATACCATTCATGCACACGTACCTCCGCTGCTGCACCACACGGCGCACGAAGCCCCTTGCGTTTGTACCGCGCATGATCGTCTGAATAAACGCACGCGTCCGTCACGCCGTTGGTGAACAGACTTGTCATCACACCACGTGTCGTCATTGGGTTCGTCGATTGCCCACAGCGCGTCATCGCCTGCACTCCGTTGAACTTGCGCCACGTCCTCAAAGGGAGATGCGCCCCAGGAGGAGCAACTGCGGACAGTGACAGGACTGTCTGACTGGAAAACGCGACTCCTCCCCCTCAAGATCGGCATTCGGTGGCAAGAAAGGTGCCAAAAATAGCTCCAATCTGGCTCGTGTCACAACTTCTCAGGTCTCGCTCGTGGTGCCTCTCGTTCGCATACAATCACCAAGTAAAAAAAGGTGAGGAGCTGACCCATCGGACGTTTCATCTTTTCAGGTCGACAGGCGCTTGCTGATGCTGTTGGCTTGATGACAACGAGAGATGACAGTGCATGAGCATGAGCATGAGCATGAGAGCCCTGGCGGCGCGAAGGAATTTCGCATAGGACCCCATAAAGCAAGCGCCGCGTGAGCAGCAATATGTGTAAAGTGGCCTGAGCATCCAGCACCCCGATTGCGGTTGTTGCTGCTTTTGTGAGCACAATCGCATCGTGCTCCCATCGCGATGACGCGGACTATCGTATCGAGATGCTCCTTTCATTCGCTACATGTGAACCTCCTCGCAATGGGCGCGCGCGTGTTTCATAGTTGCAGTTCTCTATGCGCGTCAGCTTTTCGAATCTCCCTCGTGAGCTTACAAACATGCACCAGAATCTGTTCCATAGTGTCGAATCTTACAATCGGATCGCATTCTTCGTGCAGGTGCTCTTCCCGAGCGATTTGCATGTGAACAAAACGCGTTGAAAATGTGGAGCGCTTGCTTGGCGGACAGAGCGGCGGCGGCAGATTCAGGGTGTGTGAGCAGCGCACGCGCACAAGGCCTGGGAGGAGAGAGCGCGCGACCCAAAGCGTTGCCGAAGCGTCGGCTTGATCGTCCACAGATTCTCTCACACACAGCAGAAACCGTTTGTTGCGTCTCTGCCAAGTGTTCATTCAACCCTCGCTCCTCACCACACGTCGCATACTCGCTTTGTCAAACAGCAGCAATCGCACCTGCCGCCGCCTGTGTTCGATTTGCTTCCGATTATCCTGAGAAAGCAGCGCCGTACCGTCACCGCCATGTGCTTGTGGTCTGCGCCGCCTCACCAGCCTTTTCATTCCTGCCATTGCGGCGATCAACCGCTTTTCGAAGCTTTTTGCTTCTGCATGTGAAATTGGCATTGACATTGAATTGTGTGGAAAAACAAACCCGTCGTCAGACGGTTCAGCCACGGTTCGGGTTCACATCCGGTTAGGGTTAGTGGGTGAACCGCAAATACCGCTCGATGATTGGCTAATTGGTCGACGCATCCTTTTTTTGGCTTGTTTTCTCACGCTCGCTCTCGCTTTCTCTTGGGTCATTTCCCAATTTTCTCGCTCCTGCACACACGACTCAAGAGAAGAGAAGCAGCAGCAGCAGCAACAGCAAGTGGGGTCAGAAGAAGCAGCAAGCATTCGAGAATTTCCCACGAGTGTGCAACACCCGCCGCGTGAGAGATACTGCGACGACCCGACGCAACGAGGTTCAGGTCGCGCACTGAAAAGAGTACGTAGGCGCGCTTGCTTCTCCGCATCTCGGCGAACGAACGCATCTTGCGCTTTTGAACCTGCTCCAACAGCAAGTGGCAGTTGGGTTCAGAACGAAGCGACACGGCGCGGTACAACCCACACAGGTCGTCTGTGTCCGCGTTGCTCGTCAACACATTTGATTGGTCGGTGGCACTGCTTTTTTGCTGCATCCATCCAGACCGCTGCGTTTTACGTTTTGCTCACTGCATCGCGCTTCCTCTTCCGCGACGAGTGGCGTGTTTAACAAGCCCACGGAGCAAGAAGGAGTTGTTGTATTGTGAGGTTGAACACACAAAATAGAGCAACACGAAAAGAAACACAGCAGCTCCGTGTGTGCTGAAAATTTGTCAAGCGCGTCTTGCCTTTTCATTTTGCCACCGCACCTAGAACCGACCACTCTGTGCTTGTTCTGCTTCTCTGATTGACGTCGTTTGCGATCATCGTCGCGAGCATCAGCGAACACGTCATCAACCCAAGCGAGCGAGAAGCCCCAAGCACATCCAGGAAGTGAGCAAGCCACCAAGCGAATTCGGTTCAGTAAGTAGTTTGCACGAACTACTGAAAGACTGCGCGATACAGTGAAGACGAAGACTGCTTGCCGACTGTGCGATTTCCAAGTGCTTTGCGGGGTCGGATAATACAAGACACGCTTTGTCCAAGACCTGCTGCGAACCCAGAGTGAAATGACCGCGGAGACCATGCGAGCTCAGCGAAGAACCACGTACCAGAACATGCACGAGATCGTCAAGCTCGCGAAGAAGTACTCTCCAAAGTTGGTGAAGGGCTACAGCGCAGGAAACATCTCGGTCGTTGACAAGAAGAGCTGGTTAGAAGTCTGCGACCGAAAGCATCGGTGAGTGCGCTGTTGTTCATAGTGTGTGTTTTGTTTCGAGTGGCTCGTATTGACCGTGGGTTTCTATTTGTTTTACAGATATGGTGCGAATTTGAGAGCGTATTACAAGGAGTGGAAGCGTCAAGCGGCAAAGCCAAGCTTTTGGGAGTGGTTGGACGATGAGTCCGTCGAAGTTGAAGGAGTTCCAAGAACAAAGCTGGAGCGAGAAACGGTGTTGTACTGCGACACAGTGGCGGAGAGACAAAAGTTTGCGTTGTCGGTTCGAGACGGAGTGATCATCCATGATGCGTCTCAAGAGATCGTGGAGACGGGCGAGGACGGCTGGATTTTCGTGCTGCGCGACGGTGTATTGTATGGCGGACAGAAAGAGACGAAGAAGATCCCGCGTATCCACCACACCAGTTTCGTCGGAGGCGAGTGTGTCCAGACTGCAGGCATGATGGTGATCGTCGATGGCATTATTAAGGTTATTTATCCCCATTCCGGTCACTATCGTCCCTCGGAGCACGAGCTGCTGGTGCTGCTGCAGTTTTTGGTCGAGAACGGCGTCGACTTGCGTGACGTCGAGGTTGATGTTCAACGTATCCAGAAGGTGTATCGTGCGTCCGTGAATGGTGCGCTGATTCGGAAGCTCGACAACGCGCATTTCTGGAAGGCGTTCAGGGTGCTCAACTTCTTGGAGGCCAAGCATTCGTCGTGGAAGAACGGGCTGTTCGACGAGCTGGTTGAGAGAGTGGCGATGAGCTCGGACGGGATTTGCGACGTGAACGAACCAGACGCGGCTGAAGATTGCATCATGGAGGAGGGTCCGAACGACGTGATCGCATCGACTGATTTCGGTTTCCAGGACATGGACGTCGACGGATCCGGTCTGCCTCGTTCGGGTGCGTGTGATGCAGTTTTTGACGACCCCATCGAGCTGTTGGCGACCTGCGAACTACAAGAGTAACGATGCGACAGCGGCATCGACTACCTAGTGCGGACGCAAAGAGAGACAAGAGACGAGAGAGAAGACGGTGAAAGTGTGTACTCTAGTGAGATGAAATCTCCTGTAATGGTATTTAGTAACGAGGTAGAAATGAAAGGTGCTTCCGACTCCGAAGAGCCCAGCCCAGCAGTTCATCCTTCAAACAGGATTTGGTGAGATGCACGCACACGCGCAGCCAGCATGTGCGATCCAGCCAGAAGCCAGCAACAACAGTTAGTTTAGTGTCAATGATTCGTGGGACGTCGTTTTTTATTTTATAAATATATATTCTCTAAGTTAAGTCTTACCAGCACCACCAGTGCGCTCACTGGTGCGGCTCCATTCATCGTCATCTGCGTTCAAGGTATGCTCTGTTGTTCATGCATGTGGTGTGTTTCGCCGTATCTTGTTTGGCTCATTCGTTCGCTTTGCATGAACAGTCACTGCTGGGATCGTCCTGAACGAGAATGAGCACGCCTGGGAAAGCAAGTGTGAATACGCAGAATGCCAGTACTGCGAGCGTCAGCGCGAAGAGTCTGAATCCAGCGACCGCGGTGGTGCTGAGCCAAGTGCACGTGTCGTGCTTCATCACGGCCGCGAACCGCGCGACCCCGGTGTTTGAGGTCGCCCCGGAGCGCCACTGCGTGCGTGTGGTCAACAAGCCGCTCGGAGATCCGTCGGTAGCAGTAACCGCTTCAACAGGCCAGAGCAATGCGAGTGGTGGAGCGAATGCAAATGCCAGTGGTGGTGCGACTGGCGTTCCCAGCGCCGCGTGGGATTTTCACACGCTCTTCGCATCGACTTCGTCGTCTCATGCGGGCGATTTCTATCGCGAGATCACGCAGCCAGCGTTCCGGAACGTGTGCGACGGCTGGAACACCAACATCGTCGCCTGGGGAGTGCACCCGACGCAAAAATATCGCCTGCTCTTTGGCAAAAGCACTGGCAGCAGCAACAGCGGCATGTCGACCGTAAGCGGCTCCAACACACAGAACCAGGTTCAGGAGAGCGCCAAAGAGGTCTTGGAGCTCTACGGTCAGCTCGGAGGGCTCTTGCACGAGTTTTTCAATAACTCGCCTCGACTGAGTTCTATGCGCTCGCAGCACTCGTCGATGGTGAGTCTGGGCTGGCGCATTGGGATCAGCAGCTGGATCATCGTCAACAACCGGGTGATCGACCTGCTCAAGCCAGCAATGTCGCCCCCATCATCCTCATCAGCCTCCCCGAATGCACGAAAACCTGGATCCTCTTCTTCCTCATCGGCCGCAGCAGGTTCACCACTGTCGTTCGTGTCTCTCGAAGCAAAGAGCTTCGCTAGCGCATGCAAGATCCTGCAGACCACGAAGACCAACCGCATCGTGATGAAGCAGAACGCCGAGCACGCGCATTTCTTTCTCAGGCTCGCGTTTTTCCACAACGGACAGGTCAGCACAATGCATTTCGTGGATCTGATCGATCTCAAAGACTTCAAGGAGGACCACGTCTCGGTCCAGGAGAGGCAAGAGCTCTTTGATATCTTGCACGAGATCCGACAGCCGCCCATGTCCCCACGGTACTCTATGGCGTTGTCTAGTGTTGTCCAGGAACACAGCAACAGACCAGGAGCTACAACACCAAGCGGCAGCATGTCAGGGTCGTCCACTCCCAAGTACAAGAGCCGGAAGATGATGCTGTCGAACTTCATTCTTCCATTGCTAACAGCGAATGCCAAGACGTTTCTCTATGCAAACGTCATCGACTCGCGCACGAGTCTTCGCGAGAGCGTGCAGTTGCTCAACGCAGTCGCGAACGTCAAGGGGTTCGCATGCACCTGCAAGCGGCTCAGTGGGGTCGAGTTCATCCAGCTAGGTTTTCAAACTCCACCAGATGATCTTCTTCACCAAAACCACACTCCAGATGATGAAGAGTCCAAGCAAAACGTGTCGGCCCAAGATGCAGCAGCAAAAGCGTTGGCAGCAGTTGCGGTCGGAGAATCGCTGCTGAGTCGACTTGCCTCATCCCCGTCATCACCACTGTCGACCTCGGCATCCTTTGGATCGATATCGACTCTGCCATCATCATCACTCTCGACGTCTGGTGCAGCGCCACCATTTACAGCACCAAACCTATCGTCGATACTGTCGTCCGGGTCGTCTTCCCCATTGACATCGCCTTCCGTACCGAAAAGCCATCAACATCCTGGCCACACCCGTCAGCGAAAAGACTCGTTTAGCTCTGTGCCGATGGAATCCGAGACACTGAGCTGGCTGGAGTCGTTCTCTCAGCGGAAACGAGACATCCTAGGAGGCAAAATCGACACAATCACCCCGCTTCCCGTGTATTACCTGAGTCAGGACGAGGTATCATCGTCTGCAACTACAAAGTCCACTTTCTTCAACTCGAATGAAGAAGACGACAATGGTGATGGTGAGTTCATGCTCCCGAACAGTAGTGTCAGTTTCTTGTCATATGGCACTCCCAAGACAGATTTCAGCTTTGACACGACTCAGAAAGCGATGCCATCGTCAACCAAGGACATGGTTCAGCAGACAAGTGCCGATTTACTTCAAAGACTTCGGGATGCCCTGGGATCAGCTGAAAAGTCCAGAATCAGGAGGGCGAGTTCCGAGCCACTGCCGATCTCAGATGACGACTCTGGTGCGCACAGTACACCAATATTCCAAGCTGCTGCATCAACTGCGAATGCTCCATACTTTCACGTGGACCCTACACAAGCTCAAGCCGCAAACCTGGAAGGCGAAAGAGAGAGGTGGTCTACGCAAACACCGCCATCTTCGCAAATGACTGCTCAGTACAATCGATACAATAAACCGGACTCGGTGTATCCATCACCAACGCCACCACCACCTCCAGTTCCAGCTCTGCAGCCACAAGTATCGTTACCATTTAGAGTTCCACCAGTAGCCAACCAAGTGGGATCGTCCGACAGTTTCCAAACAGACGACGCCTTTGCATCAAATCACACCAACAACTGGGCAACAAGCTTAAATGGGATTCAGTCGCTGGACGTTGGCAGCACGACGACAGCATCGAAATCAGTGTGTTTCTCACGACCACCTGCTGCTACCTCACAACAACATGCAGTTGCCCCACCGTTACCATCACGGATGCTTCACGAAACTTTGGAAAGAGCCAACGTGCCGTCCCAAGCGATGGCGCCTGCAAACCTAGACGGACTGGATGCTGTCACAGTCACCAAGATCCAGGCCACCGAGGCAGCACTACTCCGCAAAAACTACGATGCGCTGCTCACGATCGTGCAGGAGCAGCAGCAGCTGCGCGAAGCCGCTGAAGCGAAAGCTGCGGAGGTGACCCACGACCTCGACGAAGTGCGCGCGAGCTTTGAAGTCCAGATTGAAAACATGAAATTGGCGAACTTGGCGCTGCGAAGCAAAGTGCGCGCGCTGGAGAAGCAGTCGGCACTGCCCAAAGTGTTCGATCAGTACGAACAGGAGCTCCAGTTGCTGCTCAAGGAAGTGCAGCAGCTTCGAGATCGGAACGTCGCATTGGAATTGAAGGTAAGTGTTGTGCTCAGTATGGGTGGTTAGTGTTGGTTGTGTTGTAACACTACCATTTGGTGTGTAGATGGCTGAAAGTGATGGCTTCAGTGGTCCTGGGTCGGTGCACGAGCTCAAGAAGAAATACCAAGCAGTGGTGGATGAGAAACAGCAAATGGAGAATCAGCTACTCGAGTATCGCAAGCGAGAACGGTAAGATTGGTTTGACTGACAGCCCAATAGGATTTAACGGTGGATGACAAGCGTTCGTGTTGCAATATGCTGACTTTAAAACCATTTTCGTAGGCAATTCCTGGTGCACAGCAAGTTGGTCGGTGATTCCACGAGGCGTGTTGACCAGCTATCACGGTAAGAAGTGCATGGAGCTACCGGCAGTCTCTCATGAGGGCTCTATTGCAAATTCTCTTGGCCAATTTTGTCGTGTGGTTAATACTGTACTGTTTGGTTAGCGAGCTGACCAGCAAGGACGAAGCGCTCCTGGCGACAAAACTGGGCAAGCTGCGCATGAATGCGGAGATGAACCAGGCCCAGGAAGAGGCGGATCTGCTGCACCAGGAGAACGAAAAGCTGCTGGTAGAGAAAGCCGCAGCGACCGAAGAGCTGCTCGCGACCAAGATGTACCTGGCGTCTCTCGAAAATGTACGTTGTTCATAGGTAGCTGGCTAGCTCGCTATCTGCTGAATTCTTCATCATTAGTGGATTTTGACCTTTTACTTCTCTCTTTTCCAAACGAAGGAGCAACGCAAAGCTGAAATCCTCGACAAGTTTGTCAAGAAGCATGGCGACCGCATGAGTCGCTTGAAGAACGATTCAGCAGTTTCCAACAACAGCAGCTTTTCTTCTGCGACGTGGCGACGCGATGCTTCGACGAAAGAGTGCGAGGAGAAAGTGTTTGCGACTGTAAAGCGCTCGCTGCCACAGCTCGTGCCGCTGGTCAACAAGCTGCTGCGGCGCCTTGAGATGCAGGAGCTGTCACTGCGCGAGTACTCGGAGCGCGAGATCGATTTCATCAACTTGCTGGTCGAGTTGGTATCGGACCAGCCGGCAGTCTCGCTCAAGAACATGATCCAGCAAGAGATGAAGAAGCTCTCATGATAGTAGCGAAGACACTAATAACTGAACCAAGCAAGCAAATATGGTGAATAGACTGGAATTCCCTCTTTCTTTAGATGATTTAAAAGATGATGACCGATCGCACGACTTAGTCGACGTTGGCCTGGGCGACATCGGCCTCGGTGAACTTGCCCTTGGCGTCGTCGCCGGTGGCGCGGTTCTTGCGCTCCAAGATCTTCTTGCGGTCCTTGTCAAGCTTGAGCTTGGAGATCACGACCTTCGACGCGTCGAGGCCGATTGGCACGGCCTGGCCGTTCGCCTTCTCCTTGACGACGCCCGCGACGTGGATCACGAACTTCTTACGGTACACCGCGGTCACACGGCCCTCACGGTTCTTGTACGTGCCACGCACAACCGTCACTTCATCGTCCTTGCGGATTGGGATGGAGCGGACCTGTAAAGAGCATCAACCACAAAAGTTACAACACTGTGAGTATAACACAGGCCTCGGTCACAACAGAGGCAGGTACAGAGCAATAAAGCGAGCGTCATCGATCCTTGGATGGACAGACACACACTTTGCCGTCTTGAAACAAGACAGCAGATGCGTACTGGACCACGTTGAGATCGACACTTACATATCACACGATGCCATGAAGTGCCAGTTGTTGAACGGAGCTCCTCGCTTTGGTCAGCGAGAGAGCTCCACTGACATGGACTTACACGCTGAAAGTATAAGTGTAAGCTGCCCTGTGAGAGGCAAACCCCACTAACTTACATTGTACTTGTTCTGCAAGTCCTTGGACAGAGGCGCGCTCATCAACACGCGACGTTGAGTCGAGTGCGCACCGAAGTGAGCCTTACGGCTTTTGCGGCGGGAGGAGGAGACAGTCGAGTTGAACTTCACTGTAACGCCGCAACAGCACAGACACACACACGACACAAACCACGTTAGTCAAGCGGCTCACATTCACGCTAACGAAGCAGCATGTCGTGACGATGATGGTGATCGCGTCCTGCCATCGAAATGATCGCGTGCACCACATCCAGCGCACATGAACATACACAGTAGCGAACACCATCCATTGACACACCCTCATAGACATGGGCAAAACGACCAGCATAGTCACGTACTTTTGTTATCAGGCAAGAAAGAGATACTGAAACGCACCTCATGCTGGCGCTCCTCATGCGCTCAAGTCACCCGCCCGCTTCTCAACAGCCAGCCAATGGTTCACCACACAAAGTGCTCTCCTAGCCAGCGAGGACGGTTCGGCGCATACACGGTTCGCGGTTAAGCGAACCGTAGTGGAGCTTTTGGCATGGCTAAAAACGTAATTTATGGGTAGTTGCAAAATACTGTATAAATAAATATGTTGCAAAAAGAGCCAACTACTAAAAAATAGAGGTTTTGGAGGAGTGTATACAGTACCCTATAACCTGTGTTAATTGTGACAGATGCGATCCGATTTCCTAACCACAATAAAAGGGTGTCACACTTGACAAACCAACCGTGGCCACGACTGTATCCATGTAAAATTCACAGAAACGATTTATAACAGTAATATTGAGGTTGACCACCCTAAAATTGATGTAGGCCACATGAAACGAGAAAAAAAGCAACTGGCGTCAGACACAAGTGTTTTGGCAAAGCAAGCAGCCAGAGCTGCGCCACCACCGCGCGTTCTACACGTGCAAGCCCAAGTGCAGGCATCTGGACCAC
>JAASGK010000713.1:0-17559 GCA_023334195.1 Globisporangium emineosum
CGCGGCGACGGGCTGCCGCTCGGGGTGTCGTGTGACAACATCGTAGATAGACCCGACCCAGCATGACATCGCCTCCGGGGGTAGTGCTTGGGATGGATATTGCTGGTCGTTTAAGCGTTCCTCAATACACCTCATCATCATTACTTGTCCTCAGTGGTCGTTTCATGTTCATGGTTGTCATTCCAGAAAAAGGACAATCACTCTCGGGTATTCCATTGCACGCTTCTCATTAGCTAATTGCAGATTTGTTCTTGCAGAGGTAACTAATGGTGTCTGCGCAAGTTTCACCTTGGTTGGCAGTTGTTGCATGGTCCGTCGCACTCTCCTGGTGGCGATTCTTTGGCGTTCGCAGGCTAGATTTTGACGGACCCGAGCTACAGTAGCTTCACATTGTTTGGATATTACCGGGTGGGTATCTTTGTGCTGACGCGCGGCCTGAATTTTTTTATCTGCGACTTGGTGTCAAAGCGATCCTGAACATTTTCGCGCTGAGCCACCGAAAAACAAATCGGTTTGGACGACTCGCTGTCTAATTGACCAGCTTGATTCCAAGTCAACCGTAGATCTTGAGATCGAGAAAAGCAAGGAATCGGTGGGATTTGGCACAACATGTGAAGCCAACTGCTCCCATGGGGGTTTGGCACACATGTACAGTAATCGTACTGTAATTGGCACAGAATATGACCAAGTTTGTGAAAATGTTCCTGGAAAAGAATACACTTGAGAACTTGATTCTGGAATATCTGGATGAATGGGGAATAAAAAAATCTAACCGAACTCCACAGCAAACACTTTGAGATCGTACCTTGCGTAGCATTCGTCACAGTGGCGAGCGATGTTCGTAAAGTCGTTGTCCCACGGGTATCCATCTGAGAGAAACACCAGCACGGATTTGCACTTTGCGTGGTTGTTTCTAGAGAGCACCTCGTTCGCAACCCGAAGTCCTTCCATTTCGGAATTGTACGTCTGCTTCGAGCACCGCCGATATGTCTTCGCCCTCGTACTCAATCAGTGCCGTCTTGTTGAACGTCACCACCGAGATCAGACCCGCAAGCGCACCTTGAGTCACACGGTCGTGCATGTATCCTCCATTAACTGCATCCACGGCTTGCCGCTCATGAACCCGAGCAGTCAAGGCGAAATAAACAATACTAAAGTAGCATAAAGCATTTTTGTTCCAAAACTGTCCACAACTGGATTTGTTTTTGAAAATAAATCCTCTTGTACTGAATAATGTTATTCATGAAACACTGAGAGAAAATCGGGACAAAACTCAGACTCGGGACACATGATAATTGGCTGAAATTATTTTTTCATTTTTACGGAACAATTCTCTGATTCCTTAGTGAATTTAAGTAAAGTGGGGAGCCTCTCTAAAATATAAAGAGGTAATCCCCTTTTGCTTACAAAAAGCAAGTCAAAAGGGAAGAATGCTGTTTCTTCCAATGAAAATTCTGTCTAATTATAGCGAATGAAACCAGTGTTTCTTGACCGTCAAAAATTGATTTTGACGGTCCAGTACAAATGTTGTTGAATCGGTTGTCCCATGTTGGCGATTGCTGAATGGGGAACATCTTGCGAAAGAAGAACTCGAAGACGCACATGGGCGGCGACGTGACGAGCGCGCAGCAGCGCCGCAAGGTGACGCTGCCTCCAGGCTACAGCCAGCTGGTGAGTGACTCTACCCTTTATTTGCAGCTGTATGCGCTTCTTGGTGTCTTTAGGGCAGCTCTGTGGCGCTTGCCGTGAAGAGCTCTTGCATGAGGCGCGAATGACACTTGCTCGCCTTTGGTATTCATGCTCGTCCTAATGATGGTGTCTGTGTATCTACTGGTCTTCCATCGCTCTCTGTGTATGTAGCACTGGGTGCGGCTGACTCAGTCCGGCCAGGACCTCTCGGGCCTGCGCGGCAGGCCGTCGAGACACAACATCCCCATGGCGGAGGTGAACCAGCACAACACGGAGGACGACTGCTGGTCCGTGCTCGATGGCAAGGTGCGTGCATATTGCAGGATAGCTCTTTATAAGCACCCGCTGATGTGTCGTGTCTAACTCTGTGGACTTATGCGGTTTGCTGTACCTGTGTATGCGTATAGGTGTACAACTTGACGCCGTACATGCGCTACCACCCGGGCGGCATCCCGTATCTCATGATGTCCGCTGGCGGCGACTGCACAGACCTCTTCAAGGAGTACCACCCGTGGGTGAACGCGCGCGGCATGCTAGACGTGAGTCAATTGGCAACTTTTTGTAGACGTGCATGTATATATAGGTATACGCGCTATGGCTGTCATTCCTGCTTGGATTGATCAATTTGGTGGCGCTATGTCTTCTAGAAATGCTACATTGGCGAACTGGACCCGGACTCGGTCGGATCAAGCACTGGCGACGCCGCCACAGCAGCAGCCTCCAAGTTCGCTTTGGACGTGAACGAGTGGCGGGAGTTCAAGCTGCTCTCCAAGCAAATCGTGAGCGAGATGACCGTCAAGTTCACGTTCGAGCTTCCATCGAAAAAGTACCTGGTACGCTATGACTCTGACTGGCGTGAATTGCTACAAGGTTGCTCAGCGATTATTCCGTAGGGGCTAAATCTTGTTTTGTTTGGTCGATACCTAGGGCTTGGAGATTCCAGGACAGCACTTGAAGATCCGCGCGACGATCAATGGCAAAGTGATCGAGCGAGCGTACACGCCGTCGTCCAAATTTACGCAAATTGGTTCGTTCGATCTGCTGGTCAAAGTGTATCCTGATGGCATCATGAGCAGCTACTTGGAGTCGCTGGAAGCCGGTGCCAAGGTCGAGATGCGCGGTCCGCACGGCGTCATTGGGTACCCATCGGCCGGCAAGGTCACGCACGGGAAGAACAGCCAAGACGCGTCGCACCTGGTGCTGCTCGCCGGCGGCAGCGGCATCACCCCCATGCTGCAGCTCATCCGTGCAGCATTTGAGTCCACGAGTGACACCACGCGCATCACGCTTCTCTACAGCAACCGGTCGCTCGAGCACATCATCGCGCTCGACCAGCTGGAGCCGCTCGCGAACATCTACCCTGGCCGCTTCCAGATCCACCACATCCTCTCGAGCAGCAGCCCACGCGACAAGAGCGCGCTCGGCTCGTCGCTCGTCGGGAAACTGGACAAAGAGCTCTTGCAGCAGTTCTTGCCGGAGGCCGCGCCATCGGTCGCTGTGTTCCTCTGCGGTCCTCCGAAATACGAGGACGCCGTGAGCCTGTACCTGCAAGAGCTTGGTTTTGAAAAGAACCAGGTCTACGTCTTCTAGAGAGAGTCGTAACAGCAACCAGTGTGCGCTCAATCAATTACCTTTTGTATCAACCAACGTTACCAAGACTCCCATTCAAACAATGGCACCCACGCAAAAAGGCTTAAATAAACGAACGGTCCGGGAAAACACAACACTATCACACTACAAAATGAAGGACACCAACACGCAAAAGAAATCGGAGTACCTGTTCTGTTTGGTCTGTCCTCTCGGGGGAAAAACTCATCATCAGTGGGTTGAGACCGTAAGCCCCATTGCTGGTACTGCGCAATGGGTTGGCTTGGCGCTCAAGAAGGCGATCACTCCATACATATACGGCGACCAGTCTCGCTAGTTCTTGTAAAACTGAGCTCGATTCGTCGGAGGCAGTGATGCGTTGCACGTGTGGCACCCTGTGCTCAGGTCCCCATTCGCCGTGAAGCAGCTGAATAAAGCAAAAATAGATGTGTAAGTTCGACATGAGTCCTATCATATCACGCAAAGACGAACACGATTCCCCAGCACTTACATCGAGCAGAGCCAATCGTTGCCCGAGATTCGCACGCGACTCGGCCCAAACATGCGCTTCCGGAAGCACTTGTCGCACTTGTTGTTCCAGATGCTGACGTCCGCGCGGCACTCGGCGCCGACGCACTTCCACGACTCGCGCGGCGAGAGAAACTGCGCATTCAGCACGCGCTGCGTCGGAAAGTCCATCCGACGCACCTCGATTTGGCAATTCTTGACGATTTTCGCTATTGGAAGGTAAGCAAGTACAAGCCCCAAATCAGACAACGAGCTCATTTGTCTTCAGCGAAACAGTACAGCACACTCCTACTCACCATTGATCTCTTCGACGGCGTTGATCGCTCCGTCTTCGGCTGCAAAAGTCACGCAGGCGTCGCCTCGCGGACGCAGCGAGCGCTGGCACAGAAACACATCGATCGATGGGAATCCGCTTTCTCGGTCCGTCTAAAGTGGATAACAAATAAGTCACAAATAAACAGCAGTTAGATCGACAACGCCAACGATACGTACGGATCGGTATCCACAAAACAGCGTACCTCGATGCCAAATGGGGCGAACAGCTCCTCCAGCACTTCTTCGTCCATCATGCCGTTGATGCCAGACACGTACACGCGACGCTTGAGTTGGCGCTGATCCACCTGAACGCTCTCCAAGTCGAATCGAATGTCAGTGGTTTTCAAGTCACTTTCGTCCAGCTCGCCATCTGAATCGGAGATGTACATGTCGCTCCCCGAGTCAAAGAGCGTGCCTGGTAGTGGACCACTTGATTTTTTATCTTCAACACATCCACCATTATTGTCCTTCTGGGGTGCGCGGACTCTCGGGTCCACCGGTTTCGCTTTCTTCGCATATCGTTGATCGCGGTCTTCAGACTCTTTCTTTCGCGCAAAAACAGAGTGCTTGTCATCATTGCGATCCAGGCTTCTCGTGCGCTTCCTAGACTCTGAACTGGTCCGGTCATCTGCAGATGGAGACTTTTCTCTCTTCTTGTCGTCGAACTCCCGAGAATCCTTGGAACTGCTACCAAAGCGACCACCACGATCATCATTGCGCGATGACCTGCTACTGCGCTCGTCTCGATCGCGCGACTTGGATCGAGATAGCGATCGATAACGCTTCCTAGACGACTCATCTACATAGCGATCGTGTTTCCACATTGGACTGCGCGAACGAGAATGGTCGCGACGTCGACCACGGTCATTGTCCTCCTTGGCACGACTCGAATGGGAACTGCTGAACCGATGGTTGTCCGAGTCATTCGACCGTCTGCGGGACAAAGGAGACGGCGATCGTCGAGATAATTTGGACTTATCGTTCTTCGAATGCTTGCCTTTTCCTTTGTGACTGGAGGAGGAGTACAACTTGCTGTCGTTGCTGCGCTCTGAGTACGATTTCTTCTTTGTTGAAACTGGTTCACCGCTTGAAGGACCGTAGTGGTTATCTTTTTGACGAGCCGACCGCTTATCCGATCCGTTGCTTCTCTTGTCATCAGATGCTGGTGTTGGTGCTTTTGCTGGTAGTCCTGCAACTTTCTTCTTCTTCGGAATCGGTGCATTCTCCATGAATTTCTCCCTCGGCACAAACGAAATACCCCGCTTCTCTTTCTCGTCCTGCACTTTCTTGAACGCGCTCGGTCGCTTGTACTCGCCATCGCGGAGGTCGCGCGAAGTCAAACCGTTCTCTCCTTGGCTTTCAATGTGGAGCGCGTCGTAGATGTCAAGCTGTCGATCTCTTGGGAACTTGGGCGTTTTGGGGTTCGAATCCACATTCTCATTCGACGACGTTACCGCCGATGAAAACGACCATGATGACGACTGGGACCTCTCCGGTGGACTCGACGAACCCACACTCGAATGTTTCTCACCAGATCGGGAACCTTTGGTACCTCGAACAGACGTAGACAATGGCTCATCGTCACTGTTGTAGCTGTTTGACTTGCTGCCGTTCGACTTGCCTCCGTATGAGAGATAGCGCTCTTCACCATCATCCTGCGGCTTTTCACTCGCGCGGCTCCCGTTTGTCGACTTACTGGCACCACGCTGATCATAAGCACTTTGCTGACGTTTCTCTGGCGTGGAAATCGACGAAATGAAGTCCTGGGTCAACCGAGTTGATGAATGGATCTCCTGGTTTTGTACCAATGGCTCGCTGAATCGGCTTTTCTTCACGCCAGGTGTAGTACCTACGGCATACACCCCCAAAGAACTGCTTCGCTTGCCATTCACGAATTTTTCCACACCGTCATCAATCACCTGGATCGAGCGCCGTGAATACTGGAATTTCCCTTTCAACACTATCGAAGTAGCGATTGCAGCCGGCTTTGTCGCTTTTCGCAGTCCATTCGAACCAATTGGTTCCTTTGCTGCTGCTGTGACAGGAGATTTATTCTTCGCGCCGTTCGCAGGAACAGCAGCAGCCTTCGGACCTGGAGACTTGGCATTTTTGGTGCTATCAGTAGGCTTCTCAGTGGGCTTTGCCTGAGCGGATTTCGCTTCCGCTGATTGCTTTTGCTCTTGCTGCTGTTTCTGCTTTACTTTGAGCTTGCGCAACGGCGTGTCGATGAAAAATTGCTCATAGTCGTCGTCGTGCGGCGCCGCGACTCCTGGTTTCTCATCGGAAGCACCACTGTCGTCGTCACTGAATCCCAGATCCTCTTGTCTGCTAGTAGTACCCTCGTCTCCCCCAAACTCAAAATCCGCGTCGTCGCTCAGATCCTCCTCGACGTCATCGAAATCGAGAGTCTCCGCCTCGGATTCGTCATCTTTGTTCGCGTCCGCGAGCTTCCCGATTTCATTTGGCTGTGGTGTCTTCGCGTTTTCTACCACATTGTGCTTTGCTAATGACGCTTCCGACAAACTGACCGCGGTCACAGTGCTCTCCATCTTCTTGTCGGACTCCTTAGTGCTTGGCGTGTTTGGGGTCTTTTCGGCCGCTGGTCTCGCTGCCTCTCGCGGCCTTGGCAAATCGGCACTCACAGTAGAAGCCTTCGCTGACTCCACGCGATCTACCTCACTTGAACTGGCGGCAAGGGCGACTGAGGCGCGTAATTGCTCGACTTTTTTATCACCGTCGTCTTCAACAGTGTCATCAACCACGTCCATTTCAAAATCTGCAGTTCCGGCATCCGAAGTATCTCCGCCATTATCAACCGTCGTAACGTCTGCACTCCGCAGTTGGGTTTTGTTTCCATTGTCCACATTTTCCTTCGCAGATGGATTCGCTCCATTGTCACTAGCAGCTCCCGCATGGGCACCAAAGAGTTGACGAGGCGTGTTGTTGACAGCTTTCTCCGTTCCTTGTGATACAGGTTGCGCTGACGTCGTTGCTGGCACTAAGCTCGCGCTCTCTCGCATGGACTTTGGAAGATTCAGTCGCAAGATCATAGCATCTTTCTCCTTGGTCCGGACCTGCGAGGTTGCATCTGTGGCGCGAGGTATCCTTCCAATTGTGGGATTCGATCGATTGGTAACTCTTGTAATGGCACTTCCGTCTGATTCGTCGTCGCTGGACAGGAGGTCGATCGTCTCGTTCTCGTGTCCATTGCTGCTCGGCTTTGCTCGATCCGGAGTACTTGATGCACTGCCGTTTACTTTTGCGCTGTCTTTGTTGACATTGTTGGTACCTACTGCACCGTTTGCTTTTGCAGGGCTGTGTGCCGCGTTGTTAGCACCTTTTACAGTCGATGTTGATTTCTTCGATCTCTGTTTCGACCCAGCTTTCTTTGTCGATTTTTTGCTGTCCTTGTGCTGATTTCGAAGCCGCCGACAGGGTTTCCCTTTCGAAGACGCTGCGGCCTTTTCTGCGTCTTCATCCAGGTAGTCATCGCTCAGCAGCTCCACATCACTGACCGGGTCATCTTGGTCGTCCACTTCGTCAGGGGAAAAATCGCTTCCAAAGCCCCCAGAGGACTCGCTGTCGCTGCTGGCGGCATCTTTCCCTTCTGCGTAGTATTTGGCAGCCTTATTGATATATCGCTGCTCTTCGACAGAGTTGACACCAAACCGAGCAGTGGGACGCCGATTTCGCTGCGCCATCGCTTCTTTGCGTTGGAGCACCTCGGGGTCGCGGTACCCAGTCACCCAGCTGTGCATTTCCGCACCAACTTCATCTGGATCCACTACTGGTCTCTGCGCTGATCGTGCATTTTCAACTGGTCGCCCCGCTTCATCACCACTCTCATCCGAGCCATCGCGCACAACATTTCGGCTTTTCTTCATCATCTTCTTGGCGGCGTCTGAAAAGACGGATTGCTTCAGCACCTCCATGGTATTGGAAGACTGGACTACTTGGTCGTTTGTTTGTGAGTGTTGACTTGCTTTCAAATGCGGCGGCGTGTTTTTTTCACTCTTGTGCTCTTCGTGGTCACTGTGGTGCGCTGATTCAGGAGGAAGGTGGTGGGCCACATCGCTGATATCGAGGTCCAGTTCGCTCATCAGCTCCGTGACGCCCGAGTCCTCGTCCAGCTGGATGCTCGTCAGTGAACTCACATGCACTTTCTTCGTTGTTGCAGAAGGCGATAGACGCAGTGGCGGTGGAACCACAAACTTTGGCTGCAGCTGGACATGCTTGGCCGGCGACGCGTACAGCTTCGGTGGGGAGTTCTTCTCCAGCAAATGGCTCGGCATTTCAATCAGCGCCAGCATATTCGGTTCTGGAGGATTCACAGTCTCTACATTCGGTGTTTTCGTGTTATCACTAGCACCCGCTGGTTGAACCTCTCCGGAAGCACTGTGCACAGCTTCTGCTTCAAGAAGCGACTTGATGTCCTCCGCGTTGACTCCGTCGAGGAACTCGAGCGCAAGATCCGCGTCGGGCATTCCTTCATCGTCATCACTATCCGCGCTGTCGCCATCGTTGCCCAGGAAATCTTCTTCCGCCTCTTGTTCTCGGTCGCGCTTCTGCGCATGCACAAACTGCAAGTGGGTGTTCACGCGCGCGAAGATCGACGTCTGTTGCTGCTCGCGCTGCCGCTTCTTCGAATTTAGCCACTGCACGACACGCTGGAGCTCACCGTCCCACGTCACGTTCGCACTGCTCGTCTGCTGCATTCTTGCGCTTGTGCTGCAAAACAAATCAACGAACAGAGCTGCTCGAGTCCCGCGCGGGTATCTTTTGCTTCAGGATGATTTGTTGCCGCCGCCTTTCTTGCTGCTCTTGAAGACCACGTACTCACACAGCACAGTGCCACTGCTGCGCAATAGAGAGAGATCGTTAACATACGCAGATACAGAGCGTGGCGGTCATAGACGTAGAGAGAGATAGGGCACGTACGTACAGAGAGAGAGCGCGCAGGAGGCGAATGGCGTCGTTGCACTTCTCTATTTCTTGCAGTTTTCCCCAATGCCCAACCGTGAGCGCATCAACTTCAATACCGGTATAGAAACCGGTAGTGATAGGCTTCGACAAAATGTACCACGAGCAATACCGGTTTCCAGGTATCCAGTTTTATTGGCTGAAAAATAGAAATGAAATATTTTATCTACCAATGAAGTTGGTCGTAAGATGAATACTGCATCCGCAGAAGATAAAAGGCCACGAGCGTGGTTGTCAATCATTCATAGCTCAATCAGTTGGCGAAAAGGTACAAAAGCAAGCAAGCAAACGAAAAACGTGAGAGATGGCGACTCCAGCGAACGGCGTGGGAGCGATCACCAAGAAGTTGCGTGGCTACGACTTCTTCCATGCAATCGGCTCGCCCAAGCGCATCGTAGCGCCCATGGTACGCACCTTCTTTACTATGCGATAGAGACGCTCTATGGCTCGTCAGAGCAGTAATTTCGCGTCTCCAATTGATCAAAACCTCTCGAGGTTGACCGTTGCATTCGTGTCTAAAAGTACTACCATGCTCCTTTATGCCGCTGCTGCAGGTCGACCAATCGGAGCTGGCGTTCCGCATGCTCACCCGCAAGCACGGCGCCGATCTCTGCTACACGCCGATGTTCCACAGCCGCCTGTTTGCGGAAAGCCCAGCGTATCGAGAGAAGATGTTTGAGCAGCACATTCAAGACCGACCTCTGATCGTCCAGGTGCGCAAGATGCACACGTAGCTGTCCAACTTCATTGTAGTGGTGTGTTTACATCACATTTTCTAACCATGAGCGGCTGTTTTCGTCGTACAGTTTTGCGGAAATGATCCACAGACCGTGTTGGCTGCTGCTAAGCACGTCGAAGGCCACTGCGACGCGGTCGACCTCAACCTCGGTTGCCCACAGGTAGATATTAACTATAACAACCATGAGCTAGCTGTGTGGTGCTATGTGCTAATCGATTGGATTTGTATATGGTTGCCTAGGGCATCGCTCGCAAAGGCCGCTACGGATCGTTCCTCATGAAGGAGAAAGACGTAGTGCGCGAGATCGTCCAGACGCTGAGCGACAACCTGTCGATCCCCGTGACCGTGAAGATCCGCATGTTCCCGGACGAGCAAGAGACGCTCGAGTTCTGCGATATGCTGCAAGAAGCAGGTTGCGATATGCTGGTCGTGCACGGCCGCACGAAGGAGATGAACAAGACCGCGGTCGAGGCCGTGAACTGGGACATCATCCGCCAGATCAAGGCGCGTTTGACGATCCCCGTGATCGCGAACGGCGGCATTGAGGCCCCCGAAGACATCGAGCGCTGCCTCAAGGCCACAAATGCCGACGGTGTGATGAGCTCAGAGGGGATTCTAGAGAACCCGGCGATCTTTGCGGACGCGAGCAGCAACACGCCCGGCAAGAACACGTCGTTCATCGAACTCGCGAAGCAATACATGGCGTTCGCCGAGGAGTTCCCGCCTGCGAGCGAGAAGATCGTGCGCGCGCACCTGTTCAAGATCCTCTTCCAGGATCTGCGCGTGCACACGGACTTGCGCGACGAGCTAGCGGCCGTGAAGACTCGTGAGGCGATGGTCGGCATCTTGCAGGAGCTGGAGGATCGCTCCACAAAGCAGCAGCAGCAAGAAGAGACTGGCGGCGAGTGCGCTCAGCCCAAGGTCGTGTACGTGGCCGAGACGAGTTGGTACCGACGCCACCGCAAGGGGCAGGAGAAAGTGCGCGCGCGCCAGAACTCGTTCGAAGGCGCAGTCGAGTCTGGGTACAACAACATCTTTGCTTAAAGAGTTGAGCCACTCACCCACTTCATTCGAACATTTTAGAGCATACCGATCGAATCAATTTGCATAGCTTGTTGCACTGTTGTTGCTGTTGTATATGGGTTTATCTATCGCGTCTCTATGTTGGAAAAATCTAATCTGTTCATGTGATGCAGCGAGCTTGTTGGTCCCATTCCCATAAAACTACCTACCGTCGCCCTTACTCCGTTTTTTCTGTCGAGTGGAGCCCCATGCCCCAGCCCAACTTCGCTCGTTTCTCCGGACGAGCAGACTGCAGCGACGACGATAATGACTCGCTCTTCGCTGAAGAAGACGCGTTGAAAAACACCGGAAGCGGCACGTCTTCGGTCATCTCCGCATCGTTAGTAGCAGATCCGCTAGGGGGCTTTGCTCGATTGGCATTCTCACGCTTGCTGCTGTCCCCTTCCGATAACTTTCGTTGATGGTGGTGACTCGAAGGTCGATGTGAAGAGGAAGTCGAGGAGAAATCGCCCGATCCTGACGCAGGTCGTCGACGCTTTGGCTTACTGCTCTTGAGGTGCGCCAACAGCTTCTTCTTCAGCGTCGGGTACGTCTCTGGGATCTCACTGAAGTCAAACGCGTCGCAAGAAGAAGAAGAGCGAACATCGGCGAATAAGTCCATCTCGAGCAGCTTCTTCGCGCTCAGACGCTTTCCTGGATCCAGGTGGAGCATGGACTCGAGCAAGGCGTACGCTTCGTCGGGAAGCCCAGCGCGCTTCTGTTTTTGCAGGTGCTCCGTGAGGGTCTTGCGCAGCCGCATCTTATATTCATCCTTCGGCTTGTATCTGCCAAAGAGCGGCAGCTTGGTCGCGCCTTCCCAGACGACATGCGGTGTACCACACAAGCGGAAAATCTGATCCAGCTGCATCCTCGCATCCATGCCTTGCAGGAAAGCAGTGCTGTCCAGCAAAACCGCGAGCGCCACGCATCCGGCGGACCAAATGTCGCATCGCCACGAGAAACTGCGGTCTCCGAGCAAAAGCTCAGGTGCCGAGACGCTCAGCCAAGAGCCCATGCAGATCTCCTTGCGCTCATTCTCACTCATCTCGTACATGCTGCTGTTACCGGGTGTCATTTTCCGCATCGCATGGTAACCTCCCAGTTTGGCACCATTTTTAAAGAGATACACTAAATAGAACAATGAGAGAGTTTGGTCAGTTGCAACTTATCAAGAACGAGCAATAACAAGCAGGAGACCAACTTACAATGTGAAGGCGCGACGAAGCGATGCACAAAGTTGAACTCGTGGCAGACCGCGAGACTTTGCAGCAGGTCGAAAATTGCTTTCTTCTTCAGGCTCAGCGGAACGGCCACTTTCGCATCAAAGATCCCCGAGTACATGTGCAGCGGCTGCTCAAACGCAAGGTAATGCTTGTTGGTCTCCATGCGAGTTGACGAAGATGCACTTGTGTCGGAAAAATCCATCATTTCGGCGTCCAAGTCGATAGTCGTAGCAGTACCCTTCGACTCGCTTTCACTTGCCGAACCTGCCGAGCTTTGCTTGGTCTTCTTCTCTTCGGGGAACACGATGCCATGCAGCTTGATGAAATTGCTTGGGGATTTGCTGTGGAGAATGATCGCAGCTGATAACTCACGAACACACGACTTGGAAATGTCTCCTTTCTTTGAAAATGGCGACTCGCTGTCACGGTTCGGCCATGCCTGCAGATACACATTCTTCCCAGCCAAATCAAACGGGACATCCTTTGAAACGCTACCCAAGTAGCTGCGCTTTCGGATCATTTCGGCGTTCGTAATCTCCGTCGTGTGCAGGCGATCAGCGCTTGACAAAATCGAGGTACTTCCGCCTTTTGGACCTTTCGCAACCTTTTTCGGCACAACGGCCGCAGCGGACACGATCTCGCAGTCGTCGTCGTTTCTGCCTTGCGTGCTTCTCTTCGACTCAAATGAGCTCTTTGTGTCATACCCACTGTTGGTCGTAGTTGCCGCAAGCGACTTGCCGATCATCGACAGCGTGATGTAGTCCGTCTTGTCATCTCTTCGACTGCTGCTGACATCTCTGTCTGGAGAAACGGACGCCCCACCAGTACTGGAAGTCGGAACATTGATCCATGACTTGAGCAACGTGGATATCCTCTGCGAAATCTCGACTGGCTTCTCTTTAGCAACCGCGAATTGCTCGGTATCAAAGTAGTCGTCCGATCTGTCGACTTTGCGGCTGGGCTTCGCAATTTTCTCGAGGCGGTTCCATCGCTCTTTCAGGTTCTCGCAAATAGAGAGAGAGCATTCAAGAAGCATCAAGCTCTCAAGCTCGTTCTTTTTCTCGTCCAAAACTGGCAAGAAGTCGGGCAGGGACGATAGTGCATCAGGATCAGAATTCTCACTCGAGTTGCTCGCCCTCTCCTTCAAAGCCTGCGTGACTGCAGCACTCACATACGCGATACTGAGTACGATACACTCGACTGGTGTATGGACCCAAATCGGAAGCCGAAGTGCTTCGGCAACCAAGTGTTTCGCCTCTTTCTGCACATCGCTTGGGAAAACCTGGAGGTTCTTGCCATCGCCATGTTGTTGCTGTTTCTTTCTACCCTTGTTGCCACTTGTCAACGAGTCCAGCTGCGCATACGGATCTTCACTGGACAAATCATATCGCAGCCCTTCCAGCAGCTCCTTCTCAACTGCTAGTAGCGGCCGCTCTGTGACGAGGAACTCGTCGGACTTGACGTGAAGTTGCTTGGTTGGGTCGTTACTACTGCTAGTCGTGTTCTTGGCAGCGTACACTTCGGAGACAAAGGACTCCCACGAGAACCTTCTGGAATGAGCTTTCAGGAACAAATGCAGCAGCGACGCGGCTAGATGTTCGACCTTGCTCACGTCCATCGCGTGGAATGTGAGGTACCGGTTCAATGCGATGATCGCGCTGGTTGCGTCTTCGCGGTCTAGGTGAAGCTTCTTCACGAGCCGAAAAATCAACTTCACGCATTTCTCGCGCATTTTTTGTTCGAGTGATAGAGAGATTCCAATGCGACGGCTTGGCGAGTCTTCCATTTGCTCCACACTGACCTGCCAGTTCAACTTGCGACCAAAGCAGTACGGCAGAATGACTTTCGGATTGTCGTTGGCTGCAGTCTTCTGGCTATCGCCATTTTGTCGTTCTGCAGTGTCTTTATCCCCAGCTGCACTTGGATGTTTTACTTGGTCTTGACGGCGACGAACCGCAACGTTGCGCTTGGCACGATGAAAGTTCTCCACTTCTTTCTTTCCTGCGTGGTAAATTCGAAGACTCTTTCCGTACAGAGGGCGATTGTTGAGCTTGCGCTGGAACATACTCGCATACTTTGAATCTGAGAACTCCACCAACGCCCACCCCGAGTCATCATTGAAGAAGAACAACTCCAAGTCGTTCACCACGTCCTGGGAGTTTCTTCTCGCTGGTGCTGCGTCGGAAATTCCTGGTCTGTGGCGACGGTCGTCGACCAAGAACAACGTTCGCAGTGACGCGGCATTGCACTTACTCGAGACCCCCTTGACGAGGATTTTGTTTGTGATGACATTCCCATCCTCGTCCACAATTTCACCGTCGTTGTTTTTCTTTGTTGTTGACATTGCATTCGAAATGGTTCGTCCAGTGAACATGGCGTTGCTGGGCGATGGCTCTCTTGATGAACGAGACGATTTGACTCCGATCTCGTTTTGCTTTGGCGATGGCTCCCGACTACCCCCTTGTTGTTGGTCTGTTACTCGTCGTTTTGGAATCGAGAACACTTCCTTCTCGATTTGATCTTCCGACAGACCGTCAAGCTCGAAGAAAATGTGCCAGTCCACTTCGTTCAAGCGAATGTACCGCTCACTGCTTTTGTCGTCAGCCGGAGAGTCAAATACGTCTTCTTCGTCAGCGACGTCAATCGTGTCTTGGTAATCCACTTCGTAGAGTCCATCTTTCTTGTCATAACTGAATAGAGCATGCACATAATACAACAAAACAAATATCCGAAACATTGAGCACATCACCAGCACAGATCAACTAAAAGAACCCTCCCCACATACAAACGCGTCGTACTTTCTGATGGTGGCAATGTAGTACATCGAGTGGTCGTCGGGCGACTTGAATATGCGAATCCGGCGGTTGACAATCGCGGCGCCGATCTCACTCTTCGTTGGCTCTCGAAAGTATCCTCGCGGGGTGTCGTCTTTCACGGTATCTCCTTCCGTGCCGATGATGCCTTTACAGTTTGCAGATTCACAGAAACACCTACATCACAGAATAGTCCGAGTGTCAGCGTACTGATCAAACACAGACATCCAATTGGCTTCTAAACAAGTCAAGTGCACGTACTTGATTTGACGTGAGCCCAGAGATTTCCACTGGTAGTCAAACGTGAGCTCTTCGCCTTTGTTGATATCACGCAAAGCGATGACCGCGATGCGCGTCTCGCCCTTCACAGTCCACTTCTCAGTCTTGCAGTTTGGCTCACAACTGTGGTTGACAAAGCGCGTGAAGCTGCCTTTGTTTCGCGCATCGATGTAAATGCCAGGCTCCAGCAGGAGATAGTAGAAATTCAACTCGTTCTGCATATACACATGATTGAGGGTAACACGTGAGTATCACGCGAAGCAGCTACACAGTAACAATCCCCTTTGTGACATTGCACTTACCCGCGGTGCAGACTTGAGCCTGAGGTTCAGTTCCTTTTGGTCGATGATCTCTCCGACGTACTCTCCGATGATCCGCGACTGAGCAATTTCCTCCGTCGTGCGCACGCCAAAGCCCTTGTTCTCTGTCTACAGTTTGAACCCAAACACAATATAATTGAGGTAAGCACGCAAGCAAATCCGATTGCGAAATACAACCCATAAACGAGGTTTGCTTACCTTGAATGCGTCAAGCTTTGGGAACAGGTGCTGGTGCTGCAGGCGCTGGTTACCGCAGTACTCTCTCGCAGGACAATTCGAATTACACTCGACATACGTCGCGAAGTTCAGACAAGACACGTCGTCGCAGCGCTTCTTGTCCTTGTCAAACGCATCTGGGTAGCTGCAGTAACAGACCGCATCATCGTCTTCATCATCGTTGTCGTCGTCGTAGTCGCGGTCCAACAATTTGGCACGCTTCAAGTGTGCTAGCGGGTATTCGTTGCGCGTGATCAGCTGCACGTTGCGGATCGCTTCGAGGTGCTCAAAGCGGAACGAAGCTTCCTTGTCTTTCTCTTTCTTGTCCTCGTCTTCAGGCTCTTCCTGACCGCCTATCTCAACGCGCTCTTTAGCGTTGGAGTTCTCCTTGCTCTCGTTCGAATCGCCAGTATTGCGCTCTCTCACTTGTTCCTTTTCTTCCTTGATATCTTCAGCAATAATCGGCTTTTCCTTGTCTTGTTCCTTTATCTCTTCCGCGACGGGCTCTTCCCGCTCTTTCTCCGGCGTCGCGGACTCGCGCACTTTCTCAGGCGTCATCACGGACTCACGCTCAGGCTCGTGTTCACGTTCACGTTCACGTTCACGTTCACGTTCACGTCGCTCGTCTCGCTCCCTCGGCCGCCTCTGCTTGTTCTCCCGCCCCTCCGCTCTCGGTCGTCGCTCCTCCGAGCTCGACACGTCACGCCGACGATGGCTCGTGCTCCTGCTCGTCGTTCTTCTGCCCTTGCTGACACTTCGGCTTCTGGTGCGATGGCGACGGCGACTACTGCTGGGACTTCTCGATGATTCTTTGGCTCTGCTGCGACTATGGGTTTGGCTGTGGCTATGACTGCTGTGGCGTTGACTGTTGCTGTGTCGATGGTCGCGCGGGCGTCGATGGCGCCGCTTTGCACGTCGGCGGTCGTCACGGGACCGGGTCGGGGAGCGGGACCGCGAGCGCGTGCGACTGCCATTCTCCCTGCTTCTGCTGCGCGCGCGCTTCTCCGTCGCCATGGTGCGTAAGGGCGTTCGAGCGGGTGGACGGACGTTGGAAGGACACGTCTTCTCTCCTCCTCTCGCTCGCTCACTCGCTCTCTCGCTTTGTTTTGGTTTGAGCTTTTTTGCGCGCGCAAATCGCAAACTTGAGGAAACCCTCAGAAAGCTGTGGATGTACAAAGGTGGATTTCTACACAAAATCAATTTCTGTTGATGAATATTTACCCCTTTTTGTGGACTGCCAAAGCAGGAACAATTGCTATATTTTCACCAAAACTACGGCAGGATTCTAACAAGAATTTGACTTGGCTTTTGTATGTGAATTTGTAAACAAGAATGCCGTAGTTTTGACTTATAAAATACGTCAAAATAAAGGCATTTTTTTATACAAGAATGTTCAAAAGCATGCTGAGGTTTTGGCGCGTTTTCTGTGTTTCTTCAGTATGGGACATATTTTATCTGTATTATCTCCAGGAATTATTTTTGTTTCAACAAAAATCCGTATTGTATCCCAAAATAACATCCAGCTAGAAATGAACTACGCTCGATTTTACTAAATTAAATATTTTCTTACGAAATGCGGATACTAAATAATAGTTTTTTCTAAGATAATTTTAATTTAGTTTCTTCGTGCGTTTTCAACAACTTCTCAAATTAAAAAAATTGGGTTTCTGAAACAGGACATGACCCAGGTCAGATTAATTCAGTGGCCTGGGGTATAGTCAAGAGAACTCATCGACATGATGTGTGGATGTCCCATCACGATGTCACATCATGTCACGTCCCTTTCAGCGTCTTTGCGAGAGAAATTA
>JAASGK010000714.1:0-17545 GCA_023334195.1 Globisporangium emineosum
ACCACACCGTCACGCAGGATTCACTTTTCAGCTCTTCAGAAGGGTAAGTGTAGGTGATGTCGAACAGGTTCTAGCTCTTGAGTGTGAGGCGGAGCAGGCTGATAACTTCGTTGGGTCCTTTTCCGCCTTTGCGCTCGGAGTACACGTCGTCATAGGCAAACAATGACACCGATATCAGCGAAAGGAAGCACCAGCTCGACGGGGCGTTGAGCACTTGAGGAATGGTGAGGTTATGGGCATAATCCATGACCAGCACAAGATTCTTCTTCGACTTGTTACTTGTATCCTTCTGGTACTCGGTTCTGAACCATCAATTTCAACAAAATGGGTGTTAGAATTTTCAGTTCCAAAAGAAAGTATCACAAAAATGTCAGTAACTAATCGAAAGTATCATAAACTCACCCCATGCCTTTCGCGTCTTTGAGGTGTTCCCCGAGCACTTCCGCCTCCTCCCCCTCCATGTTGGAATCGATCCTGTTCCTGTAGATAGAGCACTTGTCGCACACTTGCTCGCGTGGAGACTGAATTCGTATCGTCTGACAGCGCTTGGTGATGATCTGAAAAAATGATCTGAATGATGGTCTCGGCGTGTCAAGGTAGTTATCGTCCAGGTAAGCCGTATACCGCTGCGACAATAATTCCCAGGTGAAGTTCGCAGAAATCAACGTGTGGTCCTCGCTTGAGTAGTATATGTGGCTGAACCCGGCCTTGATCTCCTTTAGCCTCATGCGGACCGGAACAACATCGCCCACCGTCTCTGCGGCGTATTCGAACCACTGCGCCATCAAGTCCTCGTCGAACTCCTTTGCGTTCGTATTGTCGGTGCCGCCGTGCTACTCGACCGCGATACCGTCTTCTCTCACTCGCTTGTGATACAAATGGTGCGTTCTGTGGCTGATCCCAAACAGCGACTCGAACCCTGTCTTACGTATTACGCGCCGTTCCTTGCACCGGTCCAGAGAACGGTGCGTAGTACGTAAAGTGCTCGCGCTGCTTGGGGGCGGGTTTGCCCTGATCAAACGAAGAGCACATGGCGAGTGTTGTAAATATCGACACTTGGAGCTGGTCTCTCGACATCGCACGCACACTCCCCAACAGGCTCTTCACTTCTTCGGCCTTCCCCCCCAGGTACTTCTTGCAGTAGTCCAGCACACGAAAATTATGCACGGTGACGGACAGCGGCGGCTCGTCAGAGAGCAAATCGACGAAAGAGTCGTACGCGCTGGTGTCGTCCTCTCCCTTCGTCCTCCACATCGTATTCCTCGTCGTCTGCGGCGCGGTCGTCCGGGAATCAGTCCGAGTCAGCATCACTCCCCATCGCTTCTTGCTCTTGTTTGCTCTTGTTTTGGGAGGAAGATTTTTGTTTTCGCTTTTTCTCGACAAGTAGAAAACGACTAGCTGAACGAAGGTCCAACTTTAAACGCCTTTTTTGAAAAACCTCAAAAACGGGTTAATGATATCGCTGTTTAAAATGGTATCATATATACCTTATAGGTCTATCTTAGTGCACCTATAAGGTATAGATTGTAAGCAATATAGGTTAAATTTATACATGATCCATGTCAAGCGATCAACTTGATGCACCATGATCGAGCAGCACGGATAGCTCGAAAGAAATTACTGGGGCAACAAGCCATTGCCACTGTGCGGGTGTGAAAGCAATAGAAAAGCGGCAGGTTGGTTCCTATGGTTTGTCATTACCGTATTGTGAGCTGTGATGACAGCTGACCCTTCTATTCTCCACGTGTTGCTCATGATGAGCAACAACAACACTCGGACCAGAGAATCAAAATGGGTTGGTGGAATCCTCGGTTGAATCGGGAACGCTTTGAAGCCTGTGAGCACAACCGCTGTTCACATTCGACAATAATGAGAACAATATTGTCGATCCTGGGACAGGTCATCATTAGTAGCGTTGAGAACAGCATTTAGAATTCCTTCTCGCGATCGCGATGCCAGCCCTGGCTCGACTCGGCCACGTAGTCGTCGTCGAACATGCGCATCACGTTGTCGTACGCGGAGCTGAACTTTGGGCCTTCCCAGAAAATCTTGTTGCACGCTGTGCACACCCAGAACTCGGTCACGAGTTCCAGCACCCTGGCAGGCACGTCGAACGCGGTCTGGGTGCGCGCGTACTCTGCGTCTGCGAGCTTGAACGACTTCGCGTTGCAGAGCGCACATCGAGACATCAGCTCGTCTTTCTTCAGCTGCAGTGCGAAGTGCGACTTGATCTCTTGGAATTGCTGAAACGGGTCGTCGCTGGAGACAACAAAGCAGGCACCTGCGTCTCGTCGGTCCGCGAGCTTCTTGTCTCGAGTCAGTAAAATGCGCTGCTCTTTCACCGCCAGCGACAGGATGGTCGCTTTCGGGCCTTGATTCGCATTCTTCTTTGGAATGGCGTACGGATCCCAGATGACTACATCGATGCCAATCGTTCGGAGCCACTTGCCGACGCGCGCAACCATGGAGTCTGCAAGAAACTTCATCTCGAGCTCTTTCACCTCCACTCCAGTATCTTGCGAGCTATCTGATGCGCTCGTTGGTGCTTTCGTAGCACCTATCGAAGTGGCACCGCGCTGGATATCGCCAACCGCATCAATGTCAATAAGCGAGAAAAATGCCTCCGAGGCGATCCACAGAAGCGCCTCGTGAGTACCTCCACCCCCGACCAAGTACTCCACATTCTTCAGAGAGCTGTCTGCGTAGATCGTTGGAGAGACATTCTCGGTTACGCCGTCGGAGTTGAAGTCATCCACTTGACGATGTCCAAATGGAGGCACAGTTCCTGGTGCAAACCCAAAGATTTCTTGGCATTCCAATGAAGTCGCGAGTTTGATCCTTCGTCTCCCGACACCAGCATACAAGGCGATCTGCGACGTGTCCAGTTTGCAGTTTGCATCGATGCACGCCACGCACGGACGCTCTGAGATGCAATAACAATGAGATATAGAACGGTAAGGACGCTATACCGTAGGAGGGGAGCAGTGAACAGGCAAAGCATCTTACCATCGGCAAAGAAGCAAATGGCGTTGATAGCGAGGAAGTTACGTGGTGCGGCTGAGTCTGCGGGCTTGCTGTCAAGGAGCTCTTTGATGCTCTTGGACGGCAAGAACTTGATTTCTGTATCGATCAACGCAGTGGCTTCCGCCCCATGCTCTTGAATGAAAGCGCTTTGACGCTCGCTCCAGAACCGGATAATGTCGTCCGAAGTGAGCAAAGGGATGTCGGGGCTGGGTCCGCCATTATTGAGGCTTCGTTGCCTCCACTTTTCGTGGTATTTTTTTCTCAGCTGAACTGCTTCCGATGCTGCATCCGCACTGAGTGGAGACGAGTGCACAAGCTCTCCGACGTACACGCTGGCATCTTGCCAAGTCAGTGTCCGTTGTTCGATTCGCTCGTGATCTTCTGTGTTGCAGCTGCAAGTTACAACACAAAATCGTAAGGCGCTCATTAGCCTAAGCAAGAACGATGTCACGAGTTATCAGCAATAGTTACGTACAATTTTTCAACAATCTGAACGAGACAGAAAGCGTCGAGCGCGGCATACTGCATCTGGTTTGAAGAGAGGGGACGCTCATCCCAGTCGGACATTTGCATGCGCTATAGTAGCCAAACACATGATAGAAGTGTGAGATATACTTTGTGGCAAATTAGCACAAGTAGCAAACAAACACAACCTCACCTTGTCCAGAGGTTTTCCCAAAATCCGGCTCGTCGCGTTTGACAGACTATTCCCAACCGAGGCGCCGAAAGACTTGAGAATGACTGTGCTCAACTGTAAGAAGCAATGTACTGTGAGTGTGTCATTCAGGTAAAACGACTACATCAAAACCATTTGACAGGATACCTCAAGAAACGGAGAGGCCGACAAGAACACTGATCGCTCTGGAAATGTCTGGTGGAGAACTGGAATCACGAAATCAGAAAATGTGTGAGTTGTTTGTTGGCCCTTTGTCTGGTGCGAGTGGAGTTCTCGTACCTTTCAGATCCGAATCAAAGCCAAACCCGACTTTCAGGAGGTTCTTCGCCGCGAAAAGTTGTTGGAGGAATACGTCGAACAAGAAATCGTTGTCCTGTTTTGAGAAAACAACAAAGTCAGCCCCTCTTCACTCGCAAACCTAAAGAGTTCAGGATGTGGCAACTTACATGCAACGCCAAGAGATCGATGATGAATACTCTGGACGACGATGCAATCTGTAGGATACTGGCGATAGCAGTCGTCGTGATCGCTCCAGTAGCAGCTGCGATTTTCGAAGTTGTCGGTTTCCACTCCACATCAAGCCCCACTACGTTGCTTGGCTTGGAATCGATTTGGAATGTGACTCCTTCTTCCTCACCACCGCCGTTGACTGTTGTCGCCTGTTCACCAAAGAAATGACCCATCGCATCTCGAATGTGTTCTTCTTGATCACAGAAAACAACCACATCGCTGCTCAGAGGAAGCTCTAAGAGTCCGTGTAGCGCAGCTGCATGTACAGATTGAGAGAACCCATTCATTGTCCACGATACGACTTGAGACGCAATCTGCGCGACATCCGGCTCGAAATCGGCAAGCCCAAGGCGCTGTGCGAGATGCCTCGCATGCTGAATCTCGCCCGCGGCGACCATGTGGTCCAGCAGTATTTTCTGGAGAATCGCATCGCTTCCAACAAACGAGATCGCAATCTGCCATCGCAGCTTCTCAATGAGCTTCATCAGCCCATCTCGACTATACATCATATCTGGAGTAAGGAAAAGGATGGAAATAACCATGGGTGAGAACTCGATGGGCACACTCCGAGTAGCATGAAGCTATAACATGGAGGAAGTAGGAGTCATACCTATATCCTGGTATTCTTGCTGCAGGCTGAAGTTGTACACCAACCGATGTGCCTAACGCAGTCACAATAGACATACATGCATGTCAGTATGATTATTACCACATCCAACAAAGTTGCAATTAGAGCATAACAAACTCTTTTGAACTCTTGAAATGAGATGGCTTCCTCCACAATCGTCTTCGACAGCGCTACCGAATCAATATAAGGAACGTCAAAGACACTGGCGTCAGTAAAAAAATAACTAGAAGCTACACAATACAACCGTGCGCTACGAAACCACCTTTTTCGTCGCTTTCGCTCTCAAATGTGCGAATCATGAGCTCTGCAGACGCCCAGTCCTTCGCCCGCGCCATCGTCTGCACCATGGCCTTAAAGTCCCAGTCCACGTGCTTGAACGTGCTGCAGAGCTTGATTAGCGGCGAGTAGTTCTTCGACGCCATCAAATGGTTTGCTGCACGCATGACTTGGGCGTTTTCAAAGTGCGTCATGCAGAAGAGGTCGAGCATCTCCACAAGCAGTTTTTGGTCCTAAACACACAGGTTTCCAATGAGACAAGTCCAAAAGAACACTCTCAATGCAAAAACAATGCAATACTTACGGCAGTGCTTGGGTCCTCAAGCCCCCGCGTGCAGAACGCAATCAGCGCAGTGTTGGTCTTGCCCTGGTGGCGGAAGTGCTGCTTCACGTCGGCATCTTCGCTGAGAGTAAGGTTCTTCAGCGCGTTGACCATGATGAACGCCAGCGGCGTGTTCGGCTGAGCGTTGGTCTTGTTCTTCTTCTTTCGGAGCTTCTTGGACACTTGAGCTCCTGCAATCTGGCCAGGCGCAGCAGTCTTTCCTTCAACCCCACCAGCTCCATCGGTATCTACCGTTGTTTTGGCGCCGCCATTACTCGTTGGGGCCACGGGCGTTGGATCTTCACACAAGAGCAACACGACACGCACCATAAACTCCGCAAAGCCAGCTGCATCTTGACCGTCTTGGCTGCTGAGTTGCTGCTGCTGCTGCTCACTGAGTGTTGCCAGCACTTGGGTTAATGTCGTTTCCAGCTCCAGAAACTTGTTGCTGGACGAGCCGCGCGAAGTCGGCGCGTAGAACGCCGTGTGGATGGCACGCACCCACTGCTGAGCTGCGAGCACATCTTTCTCAGCACTGCCGATCTGCGCTGTCTCTACTTCTTCTCCTGGAGCGCCAGCGCGCGCACGAAAAGCTGCCTCCAGCGCACTCGTTAGCTCCGACATTTCCACTTTCAGATCAAGAAGTGTTGCGGTAACAATGAAGGTTGCCACTCACAAATACGAACTTATTACCTCGTAATTAAACGAAGTGCTCATGTAAACCAATTTCAACACTAAGAAATATTCGATCTACTTTAAGTACGGATTTATAAGTACGCTTTGTCTTGCCAAAGAAGTGAAGGAGGCGAACTTAATGTGCTGTTTTGCTGAAACCATGCTCAGTTTTGTACCCAAGTGCAACACCCATACAATAATGCCAACAACACTTTCCGAATCGCCCCGACCACGAAGAGACCACAAGCGATGGAGCTCGCAGATACGCTCACGCGCGTCTCGACCGCAGACCCCAGCGCAGTGCAGCACTGGGTGCGCGCCATCCACACAGCTTTCTACGCGCCGGTGCCACGCGGCGCCTCAGTGAACAAGTTCCTTGAACTGGAGACCACGTTAACCCAGGTGCTGACTACGCTCAGTGAGCAGCGAGCGCTCCTGCAATCCAGTGAAGAAGAAGATAAAGGCGATGCGGGAGACCTGTGGGCGTTCATGGTGCGCATCGTGCTGTCGCTGGTGCAGGAGCCAAAGGTGATGGATGCTGTGAGCGAAGGCGGGGATGCCAATGTGATGACGACGATGCCTTTCGAAGCCCCAGAGCAAGAACCAACAGCACCTTTGAAGGAAGCCGTAAGCGGCAATACAGAGCCAATAAAGCGAGAGGTTGCCAGCAAGAAACCCAAGAAGTCCAAGAAGAAGAATGCGCAGCCGTATGCACCGCTGGCGTTCGTGGTCGTAAACGCGCTGAAGAAGCTCTCTGGTGATGCTGAAGGTGAGGCGGCAAAGCCCATTCTCGAACAGGGCAAGACCAACGGAGAACTAGGAGCATTTTGCCTGTACGGGCTTGAGCATCCAGAAGCAGTCGTGAGTACAGTTGTATTTGCCGCTCTGGAACTCTCTTATAGTGTGTGGATCCTGCTTACAAACCGATTTTCTGTCGAAAACTGTTGCTGTCGTTCACACAGGATCAAAAACTGCTGGTGGAGATCATCGATCTCTTTCAACTCATGCATTTTGACAAATCGCTGATTCTAGCAGCGTCGGAGCACCTGATCGCGTCGAAGAGCTACTCTGCTGCAATCAAACTCTGTGCGATTTTTCGCGACTTGGATTGGCCATTCGAGAAAATGGTCAAGCTGATGGCGAAGGGCAAAGACTGGGTGTCAGCTGAGCTGCTGGTGCGGAGTCGCTCAAAGCCGGACAGTGGGCCAGGTAAAGTTTTCAGCTAAAAAGGTCGAGCCGATACCTATGATTGCCACTCGGCTGATTGACTTTTGTTTTGTAGCCCTGGCAAAGGTATTGGTGGAAGAGGCGATCGCTATGCAAGACTTCAAAAGGGTAAGTAGCGTCTACACTGAGCCGAGCGAGAATCTACAATCTGAGTTGTAACTCATTCTCTATCTTTTTTCGAATAGGCACATCGACTAGTTTACACATTCAACTTGCAGCAAGAGTTCCCAGATATTGGTGAGCTCTGTTCTATTTCTCACTCCACACAAGCAACTCCCTGGTGTGTATACTGTACTAACGATACTTTGTTGGGATGTTAGAGATGATGTACAGTCGAGATGGACTGATGAGACTCATCGAGAAGCAAAAGTGGCAGATCGCGCTTTCCTTTGTGGGCAACGACACGACTCTGCAGAAAATCCTCTTCGATCACGTGGTGGTGGCTGGGGAAATTGCACACTCGGTGTACCTCGCGAAGTGCCTCGGAATGACTGATTATCAACCAAATTTATGTCGAATGATAGCGGAGGGGGTGTCATTTGCGAAAGGAGGTTCCGGTTCGAAAACCAAGTACCTTAGATTACTATTAGAGAGCAGTTCAGTCACTGTCTGCGACCAAGAACAGCACATTCGGGAGGCCGAAGCGTTCTTCTTCGACCGAAACGAGAAAGGTGCTGGCAAAAATGCTCTTGACGAGAAATCACCGGGAATCTCAAACTGTGAACCTGCTTCGATCTTTGATTCCACGGAGCTTGTGGGGCTGGACGTGGAGTGGAAACCGACGACGTCGAGGACCTCAACAAGAACTATTGCGAGCATTCTTCAGATTGCAACTTCGACTCGCGTCTTCCTCATCGATTTGCTGATGCTCCATGTACGTTTTGCTTTACCTTGAAAGCATGTGTATCCAACATTAGTTGACTAACTAGCCACGCTCATTTTACAGGATAACGACTATCTCTTCGAAACATTCTTACCGCGTCTCTTTTCGTCTGAGAAGTGCTTGAAGATCGGCTTTGGCTTTGATTCGGACATGAAAGGTATGAAGGCATTGTTGTGTGAATGTTGAGGTTAGCTGTGCTTAACACTGGCGGTAACTTTACCCAAAACGTTAGTTCTTCATCAGACATTTCCAGAGCGGGCTGTATTTCTACAAGTTTCGCCGTTCTTAGAGGTACGAAGTGCGAGAAGATGGATTCAATAAGCAACCCACAAAATCGCTGACTCGGAAATGCATTATCTCATCCAAAATCCTAGCTGAGCACGGTTATTTCAGCGGAATTCGACACATCAGCCGGGAAGAGCTTGTCAAGCGCATCAACTCGGATCCTGGGGAAATCACTGGATAAAGTACGTGTTCAAGTACTTGGCGTATTCTGTTGACTCTGTCTAAACAATCCCACCGGAATGTTTCCTCCTGGATGCTACTTTTGTAGAGAATGCAACTATCAAACTGGGAAGTTCGACCGCTCTCAGCCAACCAAGTGGAGTATGCAGCATTGGACGCTTATTGTTTGGTCGAGATTCTATTGAAGCTGTAAGTTTTGACACCTTTATTCGCAGTGGTGCAATTCTGAAGCTGGCTGTCGTGACTAATTGATTGTGTTGTTCTCTAGGAGAAGCAATGCTCTGAGTGCCCAAGAGGAAAACGGAGCAGCCTTGATCTGGCAACGCGTGAGTGACCAGATCGCCCCTCTGAAGAATCCGATGGTTGTCAGCACTGAGGCGGGATCGGAGCTGACTCGACTGCGCCATCAATACGTTGCGGACTGGCGCCAACATCTCACCCAGAGCCCCACGGCCTCTACGAATTTGTTGACTCCTCGAGATGTTCATCAATACTGGGAAGAGCGTAAAGCGGCATACTTGAAAGCGCAAGAGGAAAGTGAAGCCTCAGAGATTACCGCCCTGGAGCTTAAAATCAAGTTCCTTCCTGCAAAGACTGTCAACGAATTGTTGTCTCAGCAACAGAACCCAGAGAAGCCGCACAACTTCACCCACATCAACAGCATTTGCTTCTTTGCAGACGGTAAGTTAGTTAACGTATTCACAAAGCTGCTGCGAATGTCTGGAACAAAGTTTCTAATTCTCGATTCTTCTCTGTTGTAGAAATCCCCCACGTGGCATGCATTGACGCAAGCTCTAAGCTGGATACTGCCGAGTTGGCTCACATTTGCAGTGTTGGTCGCCGAAAGCTCAAACTCGCAACTCCTGAGGAGTGCGAGAATGTATTTGGTTTCCTCCCAGGTACAGTGCCGCCTTTCGGTCATCGACTGAAAGTTGAAGGTTGTGGAAGAGCAAAGAGACCTCCATCACCGATCAAAGTTTTTGCGGATGCTTCCTTATCGAGCGCGGAATACTTCATCGGTGGTGGCGGATCGCCTGATTCCTTCCTGTGGATGTCAGCGAAGGCATTTTTCTACGTCTTGGACGTCGAAACAGTTCCAAACATCATGTTGCGCAGAGGATTATCAGGGGCTGGTGCAACGCCACTGTCGCCGACTGCAGCGATTGTGGATGGAGAGCAGGATACCAATGGCAGCCAAAGCAAAGCACCAGCGTGCAAGTTCGTCGCTGATACGATGGCTTCTCAAGTTGCTCGCTGGCTGAGAACAATCGGCGTCGACGTTGTTACCTGGAACGTTGAAAAACATGGCGACAAGAATGCCAGCAATCAGACCCATCGAGCCAAGTTGCTTGCGTTTGCGGCCAAGGAACACCGGATTATTCTCACTCGCGACACCCAATTGACTTCGCGTCGAGACGCAGGGGCGTGCTTGGTACTTTCGAGTGACGTTTGCTACAAGCAATTTCGAGAAATCAAGACGCAGTTTGGCGTGTATGCGCGAAAAGAAGGGAGTGCCAGTCGCTGTGCACGGTGCAATGCGACGGAATTCGTCATGATCGACGTGGAGTACGTTCGGAACCAGTCGCGCGAACAAATCCATGCCAAAGTGCTGGATTCGGTGACGAATTTCTGGATGTGCACTGAGTGCGAGAAGATCTACTGGGAAGGTCCGAAGTACACCACCAGTTCGGCCGCGAGCAGCTCCGACGGAGAAGTGCTGTATCAACCAGTGTGGCGACCGCGGTGGAATCGCAAACAGGCATAAGCAAGCCCTTGAAGACATCAGGTTTGAGTACTTGTTTTGATGCATGTATACATCAGGGTGAGAAGGAAGACGAGATAACAGCAAAGGCTCATCTTAAACCAGTTTTGACAAACAAGTGGGCGAGAACGAATAGACAAGGTTTGGTACATCTTCTTTGCCTTCGTTATCCGTCACTGATCCTGATTTTTCGTAGGTTACTTCTCCCAAGTGCTTGGATGGCGCGCTTGCTCGTCCTGCCATTCCTTGCGGAATGTGTCGTAGCGGTGCAGGCTTTTCTCCTTTCGGGAGATCTTCAAATCCGATGCGAGCGTGTACCCTGGGTTCGCCAGCGCGACATTGTGGCTTGTCGAATGGATGGACGCGGTCGTTCGGAGCGTTTTGTTCGCAAGCGCTTTCATCGCAGCAGTCGACATGGTTCTCGACTTTGGTAGCGCGTCTTCGTATAGCTGCACGGTGCACCATACGACGACCATCGTCACGATGTTGCCGTATTTCTCATGCAGCTTGACGCTCACGACGCGCGCAGCAACGGTCCTCTCCCCAACAGGCTCAGAGCCCGTAGTGCTCCCAGCAAAGCTTGCGACAGAGTAGACTGACGACTGGTTCAGCGCAGCGACTCGCGACGTCGCAGCGCCACTTGAAGTAGCTCGCGCCGAAGACGAATCCTCGCCCACGATTTTCCCAGTCTCACTCCTGAAAATGCGCTCGCTGAAGAGGATCGTGTCGCCCGCGACGATGTCTCCTTCTTCGCAGCACTCGATTGTGAAGTGGTCCGCGGCGTTTGACGGCCGCAACACGGCCCCCGTCGCGCGCTCCTCATCTTTGCTCTGCGTGCAGAACTGGGAGACAGTCGACTGCTCGCTCCAGAGCCCCACGCGATTGAGTGCGAAGACGCGGATCCGGTAGACCGTGTTCGGGACCAGATCGGTGACACTCGCGATCGAGTCGCTGCCTTCGTACACCTTGACCCAGTCGCTCGCCCGACCACTTTTGGTCGATGGCGCTGCTGCTGCTGCTGCTCCTCTTCTTGAAGACCCTGAATCGCCCGCCAGCGTCTCGATGAATTTACACTCGACGATGTACTTGTACGCGCCGTTGACGCCAGGATACCAGCAGATCTGTGCGGAAGACGCCATCGCGCAGATGATCCCCGCACACGACGGGGCGTTTGGGGCAGTCCAGACCTCAAGCACATCGCTCAGCTGACTCGACGCATGCGACGACACGACGCGGAGCCGGAAATTATACAGCGTGTTCGCCTCGAGTCCATTCACAATCGTCCACGTGTCCGTGCCGCGATACGAGACGACACTCATCTGGTTGGTCGACAGCGCAGTCGTTGCTATCGATGTCGCTGTTGGGAGGCGCTGCATGCTGCTACTCCCAGTCAGAGTAGTCGCCGTCGTCTCCTGGTCCTGCTTGCCGTGGTCGCGCTTGAGAACGTACTGCACGTCTGTCTTGTTCCACCACCGCGTGAACTCCTTGAACGAGATCTTGCCGTCGTTGTCCGTATCAAACTCCTCCATGTACGCAGCGAGCCGCTCTTCCGTCGCGGGGACGCCCAGCTCCTCGAGCAGCGTCTTGAACTCTGGAAGCTCGATGAAGCTGCTATTGTCCATGTCGTAGCGGTCGAACTTTGCGCGGAAGTCCACGCAGCCGTCGTCGAGACTCGTCTCCTGCGCCCACTCCTTCAGGATACGCGTGATCTGGTCGTCGCCCGAGGGTCCGCCGCCCTTGCGCATATTCAGAGCGCCTTGCTTCGACCGCGCCTGCAGGGCTTCGTGGGAGAGACACGGGCGAGCATTCGCCGCTGGCCATTTCAGCTTCACAGCTGACGACGTCAGCGAGCCATTCGACTCGGTAGTGCTCGGCGGGGTCGGCGTCTGCAGCAGCGTGTTGACGACCACCGGCTCGCTATGGAGACTGAACATGTTCTCTTCGTTGTACGCCTGCACTCGGAACTGGTACGTACTGCCACTCGCGAGTCCGTGGACGACAAAAGAGCTCTTCGTGCCGCGGTAGATCTCCACGTACTCCCCCTCGGCTTCGTTCGAGCACTGCTTGAGGATATATCGGCATTGCGTGACCCCAGGTCCAGTAGCAGCGGACTTCTTTGGTCTCGTGGTGGTGGTGGTGCCACCGCTGTTACTACCACTGCCATCTCGAAGCGACTTCATAGACGAAGAGGAAGTCAAAGTTCCTCTCGAAGTGGCAGACGACTCGGCATCGCCCTTTTCATCGAGAAAGCCGTGGAAGAAGCGAAGAAACTCGTCCCACGAGATGCACTCGTTGTCGTCCGTCTCGATCGCGTCAAAGATGCTGAGTGGCGCGCCTCGGTGGCCCCCACCGCTATTGTTCCCCGTGCTTGCAGAGCTCGTGACGTTGGTTTTCTGCAGAAACTCGAGCAACCTTGGCTTACGGCGCTCGATCTCCTCCATGAACTCGTCGCGCGAGATCAGGCCATTGCCATCGACGTCGGCTTCTTCAAACACCTGGCGGAGCTCCCGGAGCTGCTTCCGGTAGTAGCCGGAGCTCTCCCACCCCAAGTGGATGGTATTTGGCCCGACTCGGATCGCGAGCGGCGCTGGGGGGATGCTCGGTGCGGTGAAAAAGTACCCAAAAGTGTAGGGGCCAGCGCCAAAGCCGTTGAGCGCGCGGATGCGGAACCCGAACTTAGTGTTGGGAGTCAATCCCGACACGACGTAGTGGTACCGCGGCTCGCCGTTGTTGTCCTGGTAGTCCTTCGGGTCTCGATACACCTCGCGGTACTCGTTGATGCGAAAGCTCTGCGTACCCTCCGCACCGATCGTCTCGAGGATGTAGAACGCTGCCCCATTGTTGCCTTTTACGGGTGGCGGGTACCAGCGGAGCAGGATCTGTGTCGTCGGGTCGAGCGCTTCGTCGTCATCGCGAAAGAGCGTCGGCGCATCGGGCGGGAAGCCCTCAGTCACCAACTGCTGGAGCACGCGCTGCTCGCGATGCTCGGCAGACCAGAGCTCCAGCTTCTTCGCAAACAGGATCGCCTGCTCGTCCGTCCAAGACGAGAACGCACAGCTCTTCGGCGCTTTGCCCTTCAGGTCGCGCATGTCGCACTCCGGGTCGCAGTCAAAGCGCGCGCTCTGCTCTCGGCGCTTGATGTGGCCCGGCAACTCGGAGCGCATGCGGCTTGAGCCGGGCTTTGTGTTGCCGATGACCAGCTGGAACGCGTTCAGCATGCCGCACTCGTGGCACACGGTCTCCCACATACACACCTGCTTGAGGAGGATGTCGGTGTCGCCGTGGCACTGCGCTCGTCGCTTCTCGCCCACAACATCGAGGAACTCCTTCATGCTCACCAAGTGGTCGCCGTTCGTGTCAAAGTACTCGAGCAGCCGCTGCACTTCCTCTGGCTGCAAGACGATGCCGAGAGCGAGCAGCAACTTCGTGAACTCTTTGGCGTTGAGCGCCGCATAGCGCTCCATGAGCTCGTCGTCCGTCATCTCCTCCGGGAGCTCGTCGTCGTCGCCTCGAGCGAGCAGCTTCTTGTGCTTCCGGTCGCAATGGTCGAGGAACGCCTTCTTGTAGTTGATGCCTTTGCGGTGCAAAAGCTTGAGGAACACGTCGCGAATCGCCGACGAAGTGCAGTGCACGTCGCACGCGATCGGCGTGAAGCTCTCCCAGAGCATTCGGCACCGGGCAGCGCTCTTGAAGCCGTCGCTCCACTTGACCCACTCGTCCAGGAGCCCACGGTCGACCGCCTTGAGCGCCTTTCCGACCTCTTCCCAGCGCACGGACGCCGGGATCGTGTCGTCGTCGCCGCCGCCTGGATCCTCCTGTACCTTGGAGTCACTTCCGCTGCCTCCGTTCCCACTGGGTTTGGGGATGTGGTGGAGAAACTTCACCGCCTTGTCCCTCAGGGCCTTGTGCGCGATCCAGGCCTCGTAGCTCTCCTTGCTTTTCTCCTGCCGAAACTTCTCGCTCGCTATCTTCTTCTTGAGCGCCGGATTGTGCTCCTTCTCAAAGAAGTAGCGGTCTTTTGAGAACGGGTCGTCACCATCGCCGCCGCTGTCAAAGTTGGCGCGCAAGATGTGCCCTTTCTTCACGAGCAGCTGCTTGCACTTCTCCAGATCGCCGCCGCGGCCCTGGAAGCCCTCGCTCATCGCGTGCACGTACTTGAGTCCGCTCTCCTTCATGAGTTCGACGGTCGACGACGGCACTTTGACCTTGTTCTTGCGCACGACGCCTTTGCCGCTCGAGAAGTCAAAGCGCGGAGGTTTCCACGTCCCGCCGGTCTTCCTGGCCGAGGCTGCTTCCGAGCCGCCCGCTGCTGCCTTTTCTGGACCAGTGGGCATGCGGATGCGCAGCCGGTCCTTGCGCTTGACCCAGGCGTTGTGCGCGACCACGCCGCCCTCGGTCTTCTCCTTGTGCTCCTCGCTCTTCTTCTCCTCGATCGCTTCCTGGTCCTCTTCGAGCCACTTCATGATGCGCTGGACGCCCAGGCGGTTGAGCACGAGCAGCTCCATCTCGGGGCCGCCGGGCAGCTTTTTCCTCTTCTCGGGCGGGAGCTCGTCGTACTGACTCATCTTCTCTTGCAGGTGCTCCACGACGCGGTGCTGCGCCTTCATCCAGTACTTTTTGCAGAGCGCGAGGAAGAACTGATTGACAACCAGTCGGAGCACAAGAGAGCATGTAAGTTACGAGCACAGCCCAAACATCTCAATTAGTTCACGAGTATCCAAAGAACCTACCGCGTTCTGCTTCTTCTGGTCCGGCGTGAGCATCCGTCGCGCTGCAATTTTGGCGGTGTCGCCTTTCTGCGGCTTGGCCGCCTGGTGCCACTTGAGCGTCATGAAGTACATCTTCGCCTTGTCGTCGAACTCCATCATCTGCCGCGTGCCGCTCGAGAACTTGGACGCCTCGCCTTCGCTGAGCGGCACGCGCGAGAAAGTGTGGAACCGGGTCGTCCACTTGACCCAGAGATCGCCCAGCGAGCGCACGGGGCAGGAGCACGGCCGCTGGATGCGCGTACCGTCGCCGTTCTCGAGGATGCTGCACTGGCTCAGCACGGTCTGCGCCATGCGCAGCGCCGCGGTCGTGATCTTGGGCTTGCCGGCCTGCAGGCTCTGGCCCTCGCCAGCCTGCACGAGCAGCTCCGCGACCGCGAGCATCGTCTGCGAGGACTCGAGGTGGTACGGACCGAGCGCGGCGACCATTTTCTCGCTGATGGCTCCGGGGGTTGTGTTGACGCAGCGTCTGCAGAGCGAGCACTTCTTGGCGGGGCACTGGCAGCGCGTGCGCTGCTTGGTGACCGAGTGCGCAGCATCGCGGCAGACCCCGGGGCAGTCGCACTTGTCGGTCTTGCCGGTTTTCAAGAGGCAGTCGGTCGCGGCGAGCGAGACTGCGAGCTCGAACCACTGCTCGTCCGAGGCCGCACGCTCCGTGTTGAGCTTTGACAGCGCCGCCGCGATGCGCTCGTACTTGTCCTTGCGCGCGACCCAGACGTTGAAGTCGAGCTGCTTGGGATTAGGATTGGCACTCGAGCTGCCGCCGACTTGTTTCTGCGGTGCTCGGGTGACCTTCACGGACGACGACGCAGAGGTATGGGCCTGGGGCTTTGCGTTCTTCTTCAACCCGTTGCTGTTGTTGCCCTGGGACATCTCAGCGCCGTTGTCCTGGTCATCGTCAAACGCGTTGTTCTCGTAGAGATCGTCAATGTCGTTGAGCACCGACGCAGATGGACGCACGGCGCTCTGCTTGGACGAGCGGTCCACGCCCAGCGCCATGGCAGCAGCTCGATCAAGAGATAGATAGTGAGATGCGAGGGCGGCCAGGCGGAGCGGTAGACCCGTAATAGTCAAGCGCGTCTCGGCCTTGTTGCTATCGTTCAACAGCGCATTTCTGCGTCTTGAGACTCGGAGACGAGGGCTCACTCAACGTGACTCGAAAAATAGACGAGTGGTAACCACCAGCTACAGTAGCTATTTCCACCTTCCGCCGCAGTATTAGTGCTGCATCGCGTCGACGCTGATCGGCGAGCTCACCGCCGATGGGGGCGCGAGCTTCTCGTCAGTGGAGCGTGGACGCTTCTTGCATGATTGCTGGTGCGAGGCGTCGCATGTGAACGGGCTGGCGTCGCAGTTGGGGAGCACTTGGCACATGATTGGTTGGCTGAGTTAGTGGGGCTGAGTTGATCAATTGCAGACCGAGCTTTCTCTCAATGCTATTGCATTGACAAGCAATCACTCTCTCTCTCTTCCGTAGCGAGACCAAGTCATTTGCTGGGATCAGCCCATGTTGCGAAGAGCTCCATCAGTTGTGTCAGATCGAATGTCAAGGATCGCAGGTGGTGCTCACAGGATCCTGGAGGTCGCCCGCGTCTCTCGTTGCCACCACTTGCGTGAACGCGTCTACCGAGTAGCCCAGATCCCTAACGCTGCACTCTGTGCACTGACCAATGACACGGAGCGTCTCCGTCACGTTTGAGGGCGACCAGCAGTCTGACTCCGAAGCAGAGCACCACCGCCAACGCACCTGTACACAGCGACTGCAGGCGAAAAGCGCGCTGCTCACTGTGGCGAACTTTGAACCGGAAGCGCTGCTACTTCTCGTGCCGCAGTTTGCAGCAATCGCATCCCTGGAAGTGTACGTGCTGCCTACGCCCGTGAACTCTGCATGTGCTTGGACGAATAGTGATTTGCCGGCGCTTCCTAGGGTCGTGACGACAGCAACAACCACAGCAGAGCCCAATACAGCAGAAGGCAGTGGCCTCCGTCGTGACGAGTGTGCAATCGACATGGGGATCTTGAGAGTAAGATGGGGAGTGCGAGAATGAAAATGTCTGCATTTGGTTTGACTGGGGAACGAGCAGATCGCATCGTCGTTCGTTATTCTGCTGAGCCACTAACTGAAGATTGACTGGCGTCATGCAATGTCAACATGTAAACATCATCAGACAGACAAAGCAAAGTATGAGCATCCGATTGCCAAAAAATCAACAAAATGCCCAAAACCAAAGCACACTAGAGAACAGGAGCTCTGGGGTCGTGCTGCACGAAGCCTCACCTTCTTTCTCGGTCTTCTTCTCGACCTTCTTCTCGGCTTCCTTCTTTCATCCC
>JAASGK010000715.1:0-17545 GCA_023334195.1 Globisporangium emineosum
GATTGAAGGAGATGCCACATGCATGACTTGAAACTCAGAAACCGAGCGATTGTCAGCTCGTCAACGTGATGACACTCCCTCCACCAACCCCCTCGCTTTAGAATGTTTTAGGCTTTTAAACGACTGTATTTAAATCGGCAAATCAGGGGGAGCAGAGAATATGTGATCTTTTGCTGAACACAATAATCTGGTGATTTGGTCAAAATCAGTTGCAACACATTTTCCAGAGATGGCTACATTTTGGCACCTGCGGTCAAAGCATTCGAAAATCCTGTTTTGTTCGGCTTCAGACCACAACAAAATTGTTTCAGATAGAGTTAGTAGCAACAACATGCAAAGCAAGCAAAGACATAAAAGAAAAAAATGCAAATCCTATGGGTTTCTACTTGTAGAGCAGCGACGAGAGCTGCGTCACGCGCTTGTTCGTGTGCATGAAGCGCGACGAGAGCCGCGCGTTGATGAGCTTGAGGATCTCCACGGCCGTGTGCGGCGCCTGGTCCTCCACTTTCTCCATCGCCGCGTTGCTCAGCCGCAGCAGAATGCAGTCTGCCGTCGCGATGTACTTGTGGTACTGCTGCGAGCTGTTCGTGATGTTCCCGCTTGCGAGCGCGTCGGGCGTGACGATCGACCCAGGTCCGATCTTGCGTAAGCGCGACTCGGCGGTCGTGAACGGGATCCACTGCGCTTCCTCCGCCATCACAAGCGACAGTTTGCGTCGGCGACCGGAGAACAGCGCCTCCGATGCTGCAGTTCCATCAGCGCTGCTGTGCACGTTCACGCCTGGGATGTTGCGGTCATTCGAGAACTCCGAGTCCGCCATCACGTTCATGTACCCAAAGCAAATAAAGTACGTGTCGCGGATCACGCCAGACGAGCACAGCAGCGAGTCCTTCTCGAGCATCACGACGTCCAGGTACGCAGACAGCGGCAGCAGTTTCTTCAAATGGTCCTCGTCGTGGAGACAGATATAGTGCTCCCAGAGCTCCAGCTGGCTCATGCGCTTCCAGTCGTTCAGCGTGCCGGTCGCCTGGAAAGTGAGCTCTGCCGGCAGCAGCTCGTTCTCGCAGATCTCAAGCGCGACGTCCACGTTTCCACTCAAGAAGTGCACCCGCTGCGAGTACTGGTTCTGGCGCAGCGCGAGCTCGATCTGAGGCTTCAGACCACAAAAGTAGATGTCAAACATGTACAGATCCGCAAACGTTGAGCACTTGCGGAAGTTCATGAGCGCCGTCGCGTCGAAGCTCGGCACGAGACCAAAGTCGATCACGACGTACTTGAGCTTTGGGAAATCCAGACTCTGCACGCGCGTCTCGATGCGCTCCAAGATGTTCACAGATGTACCGAAGAACAGATAACCCTGCAGGCGCAGCACAAAGATCGCGCTTCCTTCGGCGTCCAGGAACGCGGCTTGTTCGGGCTGGCGGTCCACGGAGCTCCTCGAGAGTATGCCCGTGGTTTCGTGGTGAACGCAGCCAACCTCGTGGATGCGGTAGATAAGATCAATCATCGAGATCACGATGCCCAACCCGACGCTCATCAGCATGCCAATGACGAGGAAACTCGCAGTGATGAGCAGCACGATCGCTTTCTCGAGTGGTTTGAGGAACCGAAATGGCGACATGAAATACGCCTCCAGGAAATGCAGCCCGACGCTCAGCAGCAGACCACCAAACACAAACTTGGGCACGTACTGCAACGAGCGGATGCCCACGACCCACAGCCCGAGCAGTAGACACGCGCACACCACCGCTGGCACTTTCTCGTGCGCGTCAAACTGCTTCATGATGCCCATCGCCGACAGGTAGTGGCAGCCGCCGCAACAGCCGAGCGCACCGCTGATCATGTTCGCGAGCCCGATCACGCGCATCTCGTTGTCTGGCGAGATCTCGCGACCAAAGAGCGTCGAGAGCGACGTCGTCGCAACGCTGTACTTGAGCGCGCCGAGGATCACGAGCGACACGATGAACCCAAAGCACTCGTGCGTGAGCACGCGCCACTGCACTTTCGAGAAATCGATTTCCGTCCACGGATACCACATGGGCGTCTCGCGGATCACTTCCTCCGACCACGAGAAGATCCAGCCTGCGTAGCGCAGGTCATCCATGCTCATGGCGAACGCGTACGCAAGGAGCTGGAAGCCCACGAGCGAGACCACGAGCAGGCACGGGAACGAGATCGCCACGGGCCACTTGAGGTGCTGGCCCAAGCGCGCGATGCCGGCAAACACAACCGCTGGGATGATCAGCAGCTGCTGCTCGAGCGTGAAAAACTGCATGGTGAACGCCTTGCTGGACGCCATGTGGATGCCGTTCTTGAGCAACTCCGCGCCGATGCCCGAGAGAAAACCGGCGATGACTACGCATGAAGAAGCACCACCATGTTAGCCATGGCTGCTATAAATCGAATGGCGAATTATGCAATCATTTAAACGCTCACCTGGATACGGCATGTAGTTGGCGATCGACGTGACGCGGAAGATGCCCATGAAGAAGAACACGAGACCGAGCAGGAACGACGTCATCGCGACCATCACCACCGTCGTTGGGATGATTAACTCCAGGTCGCCGTCCAAGTGAAGCGTGATCTTCTCCGCCATCGACGCCATGATCGGCGCACTAATAGTCGTTCAAATCAAACGGAAATGACATGTTAGTTCACTTGGGTTATACAAATGAAGGGCAGTGTGCGCGCGTACGTACACAAACACGTCGATAGCACCAAGAGTCCAAGGCGCTTGGCTCTGCCAGGCGAGCACGAGCGACAAGACCGCCGTGCCGATCAAGTTCATGTCGATAAAGTGGGCGATGACGGTCGCCAGCGGCGTGCCGTGGCCCACGATCACACTCGCGCACGACACTGTGAGCGTGGACGAGAGCAGGAACGCGATCACGCCCGAGGTCAGGTTCACGAGCATTTCGAGTATTATCTCCTTGTACGACGATCGTCCATCGTCCGACAGCGACGAGTCCTCCTGCTGCAGCAAGCGGCGGCGACTGCTTTCTTCTCGCAACAGCAGCCGACCGCGCTCACCCACACGATCACGGTCATCGCTGATCGTACTGTCTTGCAGCCCTGAGAGCAAGCCGTAGTTCTTGCGCGCTCGTCCGCCGATCTTCACATGGCCGCCCAGCACGTCATCCTGGTAGCTACTCACGCGCCGCATGAGCTGCTGCTGCTTGCTCATGGTCCTCGGCGACAGCGACTGCGCCGAGCTCGCATGGTGGCGGTGGATCGTGCTGCGGCGCCACAGCGGTGTACTAGACACGTCCGTGAGTTCAAGCGCGCCGCCGCGCTCGAGCGGGAGCGAGATCGGCTCCATGTGTTATGCTACAGCTCAGGCAGAACTTGCGCAGAGCTCGTTTGAAGCTACTGGCGCGACTGCTGAAGGGGGCCGTGAGACCAACTACGCGAGGGCCAGTTGCTCCGTCAAGTGGTGCAGCTCCGATTCTCCGTCGCGTTCACTGATGAGTCGATCGATCGCTCGTCCGTCGGTTGTGCTGGATGCGCCAAATCTGTGTGACTGTGCGCCTATTTTCTTCTCTGTGCACGAAGATGAAGATGTCGGTGGTTTCGTCGTTGTAGCTGACGTTTTGATGAGTGTGATCAGAAAGTCACACATTCTCTGCTTCTTCAAGTTGAAAATGCCTCATGGTGATGCACTCACCTTTTTTTTGGAAGTGCCGACTCTGCCACAAAAATGAACCCTTTTTTGAGAACGGGTTGCCAATTTGAGACGGCTATTGAAAATACTCTATATTTTTATATAGTGCCATGTCACTAACATATTCTAGTAAAAACCGAATTTCGGCTGGTTAAAACCATTGCGAACAAAAAGGCAAAAGACAAACAGAACGCAGCAATAATGGCGGCGATGGCAACACAAGGACGACGGGGCAACGTACGTGCGAGCGCCGCCGACCGGATGAACACATACCTGCGTATATGTCTGGCATGTCTGGCACTAACAATCTCTCTCTCTCTTTGTATCCGCTGTGTGTGCTGTTGCTGTCTTCTCCATTTTACAGGCGCGCCTCCCGCCCGAAGTGAACCGCGTGCTCTATGTGCGCAACCTGCCGTTCAAGATCTCGTCCGAAGAGATGTACGACATCTTTGGGAAGTACGGCGCGATCCGGCAGATCCGTTTGGGCGTGAACAACGACACGCGCGGCACGGCGTTCGTCGTGTACGAAGACATCTACGACGCGAAGAACGCGGTGGACCATCTCTCTGGGTTCAACGTCTGCGGCCGGTACCTCATCGTGCTCTACTACCAGGCGAATCGCATGCAGACCAAGAAAGGACAGGACATCGACAAGCAGAAGCAAGAGCTCGCGGACCTCAAAGAGAAGTACGGCGTCGAGTAAACAATTCGACAAATATCTACAAGGGAAGCCCATCAGACACACATTCACACAGACAGATAGAAGAAGAAATAGTCCCAGCAGCAAGCGAGCGAGCGGGAGATCTCCGATGGCGAGGTTTCAAGCGTTTGGCGGCGGTGGGGGCACTTTGACTCAAGCAGACTCGCAGATCGTGTGCGGAGAACCAGTTCGTGTCCATCTTGTTATCTCGGTGCTGCACGTAAGTTTAATAGTTTTCTTAATCAGGTTCGACTGATTCTTTTCTTTTTGCCTCAGCACAGCAGTTTTTTTCATGAGGGTGCTGTCGGAGAACGGGAAGAGCCATCGCTTCTGAGCAGCAATAAGCGTGGAGCATAAGAGAAAGCAGTACATTATCCCCAAGCTCATGACAAGAAAGTGACGTGGTGGACTTTTTTGTTTATCTTCGTGTTTAACATGATTTAAATGTGCATCAAAGCGAAGAAAGCGGCCGAGGAAGAAAGCTGTGCATCTTCGGAATCTTCTTGGCATTTGTGTATGCTGCTGGAATTTACTGTTCAACACACGAGCACCACTTGGCCTTGAACCACACGACACACGCGCTCCCTCTCTAACTGCTTTTATCCTCTTGCTGTGCATTCTTTTTGGTACTTGGCAACGCGTGGATAACACCGACGCTTAGACGACGCCCGCCTCGTTCTTCAACTTGTCTACCAGCTGGTCCACGTCGGCGACCTTGATACCGGCCTTACGGGCGGCTGGCTCCTTCACTTCAACCACCTCGATGCGCGGCGTCAAGTCGATGCCGAAGCTGTCCGCTGCCAGCACGTCGATCTTCTTCTTCTTTGCCTTCATAATGTTTGGCAGCGTCGCGTAACGCGGCTCGTTCAGGCGGAGGTCCGCGGTGACGACAGCTGGGAGGTTGAGCTTGAGCACCTCAATGCCCGAGTCGGTCTCACGGGTCACGGTCACGCTCTCACCCTCGATCTTCACCTCCGAGGCGAACGTGGCCTGGCTCCAGTCGAGCAAGCCCGCGAGCAATGGGCCGGTCTGCGCGGCGTCGGCGTCGATCGACTGCTTGCCCGTGATCACAAGGTTCGGCGATTCCTTCTCGACGATCGCTTTGAGCAGCTTAGCGACCGCGAGCGGCTGCAACTCCTGGTCCGTGCGCATGTCGGTCTCGATGTGAATGCCGCGGTCCGCGCCCATGGCAAGCGCCGTGCGGATGGTCTCCTGCGACTGCTTTGGGCCGATGGACACCGCGATGACCTCGGACGCGATCTTCTTCTCCTTGAGACGGATCGCCTCCTCCACGGCGATCTCGCAGAACGGGTTCATGCTCATCTTGACATTGTTGAGCTCCACGCCCTTTGGCGCCACGCGGATCTTCACGGCGTAGTCCACCACGCGCTTCACTGGCACCAGGATCTTCATTATGACGAGCGGAGCTGCTGGGGAGAGTTTGGTTCCTTGAGATATGGGGCTGGCTTGGCTTGCCAAGGGCAAGGACACGCGCAACGGCAAGCTCGAAAAGCTCGCGCAAGGCGGGCTTGCGTGCTCGCTGATTGGCTGAAATTTCCTTCAACGTGTTTTAAACACTTTTACGAGCTTTGATTCGATGAAAATAGAGACCGGTAAACACACTGATTGGTCGAAAGCTGATGCAGTACCCACGACAGTTTTGATTTTCCGACCCGACGTGAAGTGGAGTGATTCACTGTGGAAGACTTTTGCGGGCCATCTGGATATAGTGTGGTTTTACTTTAAACATCCTCATAAACCAGGATACCGACTGAGTTTACGTGAGACACACTACTCCACGCATTTCATCCAGCTGTCTTTCCTTTTTCACCAGAAACCTTCGAGTATTCAAAATACAATGTTCAATACAAATATGAAGTCAACATTCGAAACTAGGTGGCACACGGAATTGCTTGTTGCGTGGTTGCGCAACACATGATGCGCTCTCTGTCTTTCTCCCCATCATCATCATTTTTGCGCAATTTCTGGTGGTAGAGCTCACTCATTCGCCCATCAAGCAGCCGCGAGCAGCTCTCCATTTCCAGATTCCACCAGCCAGCCAGCGGCTCAGCAGCACACCACAGCGGTAGCCGCCTTCGCCATTCCCCCGCCTCTCTCTCTGTCTTCCTCACATATCTGCTAATCCACACAATGCTGCATCGCGCGGGCGTTTCGGTGCCTTTCCGTGCATGCCGTCAAATGGCTTCCTCGTCATTGCTGAGGAAGCCGCGCGCGACAGTGGCACGCCATTGGAGCCAGCCGCTACTGTCGCAGGCGCCGAAACCCCGCGCGTTCAGCAGCAGCAAGGCGGAAGAAGCAGAGGCAGTGTACCTGGTTGAGGACGAATACAGAGACGTCGCGCACGCGGGCGCGCGCTCGGACGTGTTCCGCCTGCGTACGCCGCTGGAGCTGGAGAGCGGCGACCAGCTGGAGAACGTGGAGGTCGGGTACACGACGTATGGAGAGCTCAACGAGGCGCGCGACAACGTGATCCTGCTCTGTCACGCGCTCACGGGGGACTCGCTCGTGCACCAGTACTGGGACTCGATGGTCACGCCCAAGTGGACCGACAAGTACTTTGTTGTGTGCAGCAACATTTTGGGCTCGTGCTACGGCACGACCGGGCCCGCATCGATCAACCCGGCGACGCAGAAGCCGTACGGACCCAGTTTCCCAGCAGTCACGATGCGCGACGCCGTGACGCTCCAGAAGCGACTGCTGCAAGAAGAGCTCGGTGTTCAAAAGGTACGTTGAGCTTTCTATATGGCTTTTATCACTGCAAGGGTGATTGACTAATAAGTATCTGTCTATGTGTATTTGTGTCCCAACAGATTCACTCTGTCATTGGCGGCTCGCTCGGTGGCATGCAGACGCTCGAGTGGGCGTTCCAGGGCGACGCGTTCGTGAAGAGCTTTATCACGATCGCGTGCGGCTCGCACCAGTCGGGCTGGCAGATCGGCATGGGCGAGGTGCAGCGCCAGGCGATTTACATGGATCCGCTCTTCAAGAACGGCGACTACGATCCAGAGAACCCTCCGGCCCAGGGCCTGGCGCTCGCGCGCCAACTCGCGATGATGAGCTACCGCTCGCACGTAGCGTACACGGAGAAGTTTGGACGGGAACTAGCGGAAGACGAAGGTGACGGTGGCAATGCCAAGCACCCGCGCTTCCTCGTGCAATCGTATCTAGCATACCAAGGCAAGAAGTTCCTCTCCCGCTTCGACGTGAACTCGTATTTAACGCTGCTGCACATGATGGACACGCACGACGTGGGCCGCCACCGCGGCGGCGTGCAGCACGCGCTCGCGACGCTCACGCAGCCGGCGCTCGTGGTCGGCGTCGAGAGTGACGTGCTCTACCCCATCTCGGAGCAAAGGGACATCGCGAGCGCGCTGCCGAACGCGTCGTTCGCGTCCATCGCGTCCACGGACGGCCACGACGGCTTTCTGCTTGAGCAAGAGCTCATCAGTGAGCTCGCCACCAAGTTTTTAGACGAGAAAGTGAAGTAGATGATGACGAGTCGGCTGGAAGAGATTATAGCAAACGAACCACCCACTCACTCAACAAGCACACCATTTTATTTCACACTTGATCATTCAATCTTTGTTCTGTTTGTGTGCGCATTGAGATCCATTTGAGCTACAGTATTCGTCTTGCCAGCGCAACTCTCAATGCCATTTTCCATTGCCCTGATGTGGAGCGTGCGTGGCTCTTGGTGCCAAAACAAATCCAGAATCACCCACTTTTGACTCGAAGAAATTTCGAACGAAAAGAGAAAGCAAGCGACCCCTCTCAGTATCGAAAAAGCAAAAACCCTCTCAAAGGCAAAGCGCGAGATCCGAATATGCGAATGACCATCACGTTCTGTGCGAGCGTGTTGCTCTGCGCTCTCCATGCGCGAGTGGACGGCGCCCACGTGTCGATCCACGCGTCGTCGCAGGCCATGCACCAAGCGACCACCACCACCAGCAGTGGTGTGAATGGGATCCTGTACACGCGCGTCGTGGACGATTTCAAGGGCTGCGGCAGCAGCAACGGCGTGCTCGCGATGTGCGCGTCCAAGGACTTTGTGTGCCGCATGAAGGACAACCAGGCGATGTTCGCCACCGCGCCGTCGTGTCTTCCGTACGACCCGAACGTTCAGGGAGCCAACACGCTCGAGGAGAAGGCCACCCCGCCGTGGCAAAAATGCGATCCGAACCACGAGGACGTCAACCTGCCGACCTGCAGGCTCTCGTTCAAGTGCATGTGCGCGCAGACGCATGACCAAGTACAGAGTCACTGCCGCTGCGTGCCGCCCGACTCGGTACCTGGACGAAGTCTGCTGGGCGAGTCCTGCGGCAAGAGCAAGGCCGGGGAGGCGTGCACGAGTGAAGAGTACTGCAAGTGGACCCAGGAGGGCGAGCAGGTCTGCAGTGTGAAGCCTTACTACTCGTAGAAGGGGTGGACGTTATCATCTGCACTTAATCGTTTACCGGTAGTGAACTCCGTTATGATCCACATTGCCTTGGTATTGGGCATATCCACAGAGAGCTGAGCATACGTTCACGAAGAGTGAGACCAAGTGCTCCATGTTTGTTGCTGTTCAAGCCAAGAGTTCCATAAAAAGAGTCGTGACCATCACTCACCATACCATATTTCTGTCCTCGAATTTTTCTCTCGTTTCATTGGCTGAAAAAAGATTTATAATGCTTTTCATTGGATGTAAATAGGCCAATCACAGTATGACAGACCATTTTCGCGCAGCAGACAGACCAGATGACTTCAAGAGGCACAACACACAAAGTGCCACTCGTCATGCTTGTGACTCCACAGAGCCCATTCCCAAATCTACGAGCTCATCCGCACCCTCCACTGCATCACCAGCACCACACAAGAGAGCTCCAAGCTCGAGCCTCCCTCCCAGTCGCTCACTATCCATCATGATGACCTCCCAAGCCGCAGCGCTCAACTTTCTCGGCCGAGTGCAGAGCGGCGTCTCGCGACTCCAGAGCAGTGTGCACCAGCAACTGAGCCACCAGTTTGAAGCTGTCTCCACTGCAGTCTCCAACGCTAACGCCAGTGTTAACGGTGGCAGTGGTGCCTCCAACCCATCAGGCGATGTGGTGGTGTCCTCCTCGGGCGACACGCTGCGCTCGCTGTTTGTGTGCAGAGCACCAAGTGAGCCAGCCACAAGACGCACAAGTGAATCCGCGGAGCGCATGGACTCGGAGAGCTCCGATCTGCTGCTCACCGCGCTTGACGGCGTCTCGATGCACATTGCTGGCTTTCTGGACGCGCAAGATCTCTGCCAAGTGCAGCTTGTAAGTCGCTCGTGGCGACAGTTCGTGCTCGTGAACCGTGAGCTGATCTTCGGTGCACTCGTGAAGAAATCTTTCTACACTGTGGTCCCGGCGCCGAGTGCATTCAAGTCGTACGTGCTCTCACTTCGTCATTTCCTCATGGTCGAGCTGTTGCACACGAAGGACGTGCAGCCGACCCATGCTGCGCTCGAGAAGTACTGCTCGACCACGGAGCCAGGCGACCACGGGTTCATCGCGATGTTCTGCGACATCATCGAGTTCACCGACCCGCGTGTCGCGCGCTTCGTGGCGCTCAAGCGCCACTACGCGCTCAACGTCGTCTTGGCCGCGACGCCCGACCACGTGAACGCGTTCCGCAAGCGCTCTGAGTACACTCGTCCGATCGCGTTCGTGCCGGTGCGGAACCCAAACTGGCCCGAGTTTGACTTGCCGCAGATCGAGTTCCCGGGTTTCCTCGGCTACGCGTTTGAGTTTGTGCGCATGGCGCCAGGCTACGAGTCGCTCAAAGAGACAGTCGCCAAGTCGATCCTGCGCGACCTCATGATTTTCGACACCAGCGAGCATGCCGCTGCGTATGGTGCATCCATTGGCCGACAGCCGTTTGCCGCGATTCTCGACGAGTCGCTGAGCAACCCAAACCTGCACATGACGTTCTCGAGTCCGCTGCGCCGGAAGATGAACCACCTGCCGATCTTGGAGCGGATACAATCCATCGAACAGCGCCTCCGAGCCATCGACGCGTTCGTGATCAACTCGGTCGTATAGATAGATAGATAGATAGACACTTTTGTGTCCTTCTCTTCGCGACAGTATTTGCAACAGCTTGTGTACCATACTTTCACATTAAAACCGCACGCATCTCCACACGAAACAACCAAATCTCTACTCTATGTTGTTTCGCATCTCCTCTTGTCTCTCTCTCGTGGTCGAAAACAAACCCACTAAACTTCTCAGTAAAAGCAACACAAACCCATAACGTCCACGTGTAGAAGACGCTTTCATAACAATGTCCACCATTGGTAGACACTCCGACGTTGTCATGAAACGCGGCAGTTGTTGAACCCGCACCACGCGGAGCAATTCCGCTGCGACTTCATTGCCTGAACGAAATTCTGGATTCCACCATGTTGCTGCTGCTCATTCGCCTTGATCTTCTTGGCTTTGTAGCTCTTGAACGCCGTCGAGTCACCGTAATAATGGCACAATTCCGAGTCGACGCGGTCCACTCGAACACGGGGTTGACTCATGTAAGGTTGCGCTGGCACCGTGCCCTTCGGATCCACTGGACCACCACCGTTTTCTCCGTTTCCGGAAAGCGGCTCGTCGTCTTTTGGGTTGTTGAGCGGGAGCTTCAGGTATCGGCAGATCAGGTTGCAGCGATGCGACTCCAAGAACCGCTCAAAGCCGCGGAGGGCAAGGTTCCCTTTCCCAAACTCTTTCCCCCTGCGCGTGTGGATCTGTGGGTCTGTGTAATGGTCGCCCACGCCCTGGATGTCCACCACGAGGATTTGGTGGCCCGAGGCTTCGTACGTGAAGTGGGAGAACGCCTGCGGGGTGTTGCGCTCAAAATCGCTCACAAACCCAAAATTGTTGTTGTGCTTGTGGTACTCGCCAGCGATGAACGGCTCAACGCCGCAGATTGTGCCGCTCAGCGTGATCTCTGACGGATCTTCGTCGCCCGAGGGCATGAGTTGCAAGATCCACGCTTCAAGAAACTCGACGCGGCGCGGCGGGTTGTACGTGTTGTACAATTTCGCAAACTTGGACGCAACTGCTTGCATCTCGACGTCTCGAAAGTACGTGTCCGGGTTCTCGTTCGTATTGATTGCGACTTTTGCCACGTAGCTCTCCTTGCCGCTCTTACTGGAGGCGGTTGCGCTCAAGTCCTGCATGTGGAAAACCTGACGAAGCCCTCCGCGCGCAAACGGCTGAGTATCCAGTTTCACTTTTATCCGAGAAGATGTCCACTGAGGTGGAGAACAAAAAAACCCATTACATCTTGCAGCGTAAGTACACCAACGTCAAGTCAATGAGTAAAATGGTTGAGGGCGGCTACTGCAAACACAAACCTTTCGCTGCTCGAAATCAAAGATGTGCTTGATGGCGTCTCGTTCTCGCAGCAGCGTGAAGTCAGGGGGCTCGCGATAGATAATCGGCAAGTCGGTCATGATCAGGTCCGTCGCCTTTGCAATAGCTAGGCATTAGAACACACAAACCGGCATCACGCAAGTTAGTCCTGTGTCACATAACCGAAGAACACAACCAGCCAGCATCAACCGATTTCTACATTCAGCAATACGTACTTCGTTCTGGGACGCTGAGCTCGTCCACCAGCTGCAGACGTCGGTCCTTGTACTCGGTCACTGTGATGAAGCCTTCCTGGTACAGTTTCTGCAAATTGCGCAGTTTCTCCAAACTCTCCGCGCCTCCATTGCTGCCGCCGCCATTCTCGGTGGTCGCAAACGAGAACGACCGGCTGTGCGGCGTCGTTGCGGGACTCGAGTACATGCTTGATGCTGACGACACCGAGTACTCGTCGCTTGTACGACGAGATTTGCTCAGAAGCCGCTTCAGTTCGTCTTCTCGACTGCTCGTGCCATCGCCGTCATCACAGTCATCATCGTCGTCGCCGTCGTCATCGTCGTCATGACCAGCCTCAATTGGACCGAGTGATTCAAACGGAATGAACTTGGTGTACGTCTCCGAGAGAGTTCGTCGCTGCGCGCGATAGCGACGGAGTTCCGACAAATCTGGGTCGACAGCAACTTGCGGGTTGCCGGTAGTCACGCTATTCGAGAACGCCAAGCGGCGGAGATCACTCGGGCTGTCGAAAAAGCCGTAGTTACCACCGCCACCTGTTGTTGTTGAGCTAGAGTACGGGGAGTGCACGCCGCCGTTCCCATTCCCATTGCTGTAGCTATTCCGATTGTGGCTCTTCAGCACCAGGTCCGAGCTGTGGAAGCGACGACGCACCACGGGTCGGATATGTATCCGCGGCAGCATCATGTCGAGACCCTCCTGTACGCCCGCGGGGAGGCTGTTGCTGTCGTCGTGGAGCGCGTCCAGGAGAGCGCTCATCTCCGCCTGGGTCTTGGTGTCTTCTCCGATCGCGGGCAGCGCCGACCTCTCCTCTCGTAGCAGACTCATGGCGCTCTTTGTGCTGTAGCTGCTAATGTTGTGTGTGGGTGCGTATTGGCTCGTCTCTTCTTGCTTGCTCTCCACTGGATCGATCCTCCTGGCGTGTGCTCAGTGCGGCGAATGTCGCAGTCTCAGATACACGCGCCTTCACACACCAACCTGGCGAGCAGGTCGGCCTCTGCAAGCTCCTTTCGCTCGTTTAACAGCCGCACTCACGCACACACACGCGATCTCTCGCACGCTCTTCTATTCGAATGTCACTACAGATCGACGGCAAGAATAACTGGCACCTTCTCAATCAACAAAGAAAACAGAAAATCAAGACGGCGGCGTTAATGGGAGCTGCTCTTCTCGCATACACACAATAATACACACACGCAATCCACTTGACGTGCTCGTCACGGGCCACTACACGCAATGAGCAATGACGCAGAAGCATTCAGTCATCCCTTCGCCAACCATTTCACATCCATCCATCCACAGCCTCCTTCCTTCCCGAATCTCTTTGCCACGCGACAGACAGACGCAAACGTAGCAAAAACGTACCTTGCGGAGGCTCTGCTGCCTTGCGCCGGTACGTGTGTGTGTGATCACGAGCGAGCGCCTTCGCTTTGTCGTGTTCTCTGCTCACGTGCTGCTGCTGCTGCTGCTGCTGGCCTCCGTCCGTCACGCGCGCCTGCTTGCCTGCTCCTCCCCACATGCAGCGCGACACTCAGTATCATTCATTGAGGCGCTTGGCCCTTCTTCAGTCTGGAAAGAATCCAAAGCAGCTGCGCATTGCCTCCCCGCCGCTCCATTTCAGCCAATCGAAATCCATGTGCTTGCTGTGAATAGAAGGAACTCTGATTTATGACGAATGGAAAAAGGGTGAGGAAGATTTACGTTTCTTCTATTGGCTGATAATCAAGAGCTACGTCATCACTTCTAACATTCCATTCGCTGAATATGTAAAAATAAATTTAAATAACTTTTTCAGCCAATGAAAACGATAAATTGGAAATTGATCCCGCAATCTGGGCACGTGTAGCCAATCACCAGAGACCGACAGTATGACTCGGTGAGCATGGGATGAAGCTCCTCATTACTGTCGCTGCATGTGCTGGTGGTGAGCGCAGACTTCTCAATCCCTTCCCCCTTGCGGCGCACCGAACCCCGCACTGCAACGTCCCTATCGCTATCGCTCTCTGGCTCATTCTCCAATCGTCCCAGCCCTTCAGAGGTGAGCGCTTGACGTCTTGTCCTCATTTCATGAGCAGCACGAGCATTGAGCTGATGGCAATCGTGTATGTTTGAATGACTCTGTAGGACACCAAAGCGCATCGACCAGCGGGCAACATGCGTTTGACCATATACCACCTCGTGCTCGCCGCGCTGTCCGTGTTGCAGTTGCAGCAGAGCGTGCTCAGTCTGGAGCCGACGCCAGCCCCACAGAACTGCGGCGCGAGCAGCGACAACGTATGCGCCGCACCTCTGATCCCAGAGCAGGATACGTTCACCACAAGGAAAGTCGCGCTGAAGTTCCTGGCGCGCGAACAGGGCGAAGGTGCTGGTGCCACGGTGCGCCGATCGGTTGGCACGCACCAGCTGCGCAATTTGGATCCGTTCCTCATGCTCGACGAGTTCAACACGGGCCTGCCAGGAGGCTTCCCCGACCACCCGCACCGCGGCTTTGAGACCGTCACGTACATGCTGCCGACCTCGAAAGGTCACATGCTTCATGAAGACTTTCTCGGCAACAAGGGGGAATTGCGACCTGGCGACCTCCAGTGGATGACTCCGGGCAAAGGCATCGTGCACGCCGAGATGCCTGCCAGCGAAGAGAAAGCGCACGGGCTGCAGCTCTGGATCAACTTACCCAAGTCCAGAAAGATTATGGACCCGCGGTACCAGGAGATCAAGCGCGAGCAGGTGCCGCACGCGTTCGATGCGTCTCGAAAAGTCGAAGCGATCGTGTTTGCCGGCGAGGTGTTTGGCGAGAAAGGACCGATTGAGACCGAGGCTCCCGTGACGTACATCCACTTCATCATGAAGAAAGGCGCCGAGCTCAAGTACCAGATCCCAGAGGGGCACAATGCGTTCCTGCACACGCTCACAGGCTCGGGGATGTGCGCGGGCGAGTCGATCAAGGCGCACCAAGCGGTGGTGCTCGAGAAAGACGGCGACGGCATCTACCTCACAACAGACAACGACGACGGTCTGGAGTTCATCGTGATCAGCGGGAAGCCGCTGAACGAGCCCGTGGTGCAGTACGGACCGTTCGTGATGACCACGCAGTCGGAGATCCAGCAGACGATCCAAGACTACCAGAACGGCAAGAACGGCTTTGAGAACGCACCGTACTGGAACTCGGAGATCGGCAACCGCTGATTGCTACAGTGGGTCCACTCGCCCCTTGTTTATAGTGAAGACACCCATTTAGTACTCGAATGCATGTGAAAAAAATGATGCAATTTTCATATTCAAGCCAAATTAAATACTTGCACATCTGGTAAAGTTGAGGAAAATCTCCCTGTTGGTACTCTACGACTCTGCCGCATTGCGAGCCGCCTTATCCGCTGCGTCGTTCCAGACCGACTTCCAGTCTTTCCTGCCCGTGTGCGCCTTCACGTGACGCCACAGAATGTGTCGTCTGCCCTGCTCAGCGAGCAGCTTCTCGAGAATGTCGCGATTGACCACGGGCGCGCCGTCCGCCTTGCGCCAGTTCTTCTTGCGCCAGTTGTCGATCCACTCAGTCATCGAGCGGATCAGCAGCATGCTGTCGGAGAAGATGTAGAGCACCTGGTCCTGGCCCGGGTTCTGCACATTCGCTCGCTTCATAGCTTCCAGGGCCGCAAAGTACTCGGCGCGGTTGTTCGTCGCTCGCTCTTCCTTCAGCTTCATCGCGACATTCCAGTTTGTGCAGTGAGGAAACACGCACGCGTACCCGGCCTGGCAGCCTCGGTGTCCATTCTGGAGTGCACTCCCATCGCAGAATGCGACCAACGTATCTGGATGCTGCGGGTCGGGATCTAATCCTGAGGTCGACGACGCGGTGCTCTGTTGGTATCGCCGAACGAACGCTTCAGCTTCCTCTCGACTCGGGAACTTCTTGAAACTCGCGCTGAAAAGCCCCTCGACCTGCTTCTTGGCTTCGTTCCAGGTCTCAAACACGCCAGTTTGTCGGCCCTTTGCCACCGCGTACCAGTATCGCTCCGGAAGGAGAGGAGTTCTTTCTGCTGCTACCACGAGGCTGCTTGGTGCATCTGTAGAGTCAACTGCAACTGCGAAAAAGGTTGTAGCAACTTCAGGCTTCAAGTGTGCAGTCGTCTCACGTGCCGCCACTTCACCACCACCTATTGGTGATTTCGTTGTACTGGTGGCTACAGACTCAGTGCCGGTTCTCCGCTTTGCTGCCAGCGTGTACCCAGACAAGTACGCCTCCGCTGCTTCTCTCGTGTCGAACTTGCGGTACACCGGTCGGTTGTATCCTTCGGTGAGCGAGAGCACCTGCGTCCACGAAGTGACCACGCCCGTGTTGTGCGCCTCTGCGACCGCGTAGTACATTGACGATGACGGCTTCTTGACATCAAGCACACGCGCTCTCTTCACTGTGTCTGCTGATCCTGCTGCATGCTCTCGGTCATCCTGGCGTGGGTGCTTTCGCGACGGCAGCTGCGCCACTGCACTGTAGCTACTTGCCATGGCCGGAGAAACTCCTCCACCGCCACCGCCTCCGCGTGCTGCGCTGGAGCCGTTGGCCGAGAGATACGCCTCGGCGTCGCCTCTCGAGGGAAACTTCTTGAATCGGGCGCCTGCGAAGCCCTTCACCTGCGCCTCCGTCTCGCCCCACGTGGAGAAGATGCCCTCGCGCCGGCCCTTCGCCACCGCGAAGAAGTTCTCGCGCGCCATTCTCAAAAAATGTGCTTGATTGATCACTCGAGACGAAAATTGACATTTGTGAAAGTGACTTTTGAAGTAGAGCTTCCTATGGATGAAACAAATGTTCTAAAACACCTTGACTTGGAATTTGTATGCTTAACCTAACCCTAATCGCTGAAATCTGTTGTTTCAAGCAAAAGAAGCAACTTCACTGGCATACAAAATCAAAGACTAAAATTTCTGAAACACTTCCATGAGCTTGAAAAAATATTTTGCCAATAAAAATGTTATTCAGCCAATGAGAGAGTTGCAAGACGACTGCACAGGCAATGCGATCTGATTGGCTATTTTTCAAACGCCTCCATGGGTCAAACCCATGACATGGATTAGTGTGGTGGACACTATGTACGGGCTGTCGTCACGTCGAGTGCATGACAGCCTTCCGTTCTCTAATGAGTCCGAAGTACCTCACGGTACTGACTCGTAAAAAGAGTAATTACGGGAAGCTTGGGATTCAAGCTTGGGATTGTATTTAGTGTTTGTATGCTCCTATTGTTAGTATACTACTCTGTCCGAGTTTAATTAGGCCATGATCAGTTTGCTGTGTCACCCAAAACAAACAGAACGAATTAGAGAGTGTGGATTGGACCAAAATGATTCTCAGGGTTACGGGGTTTCTCATGAATCGTCATATTGATTTTCCCGCCTCATCTGTCATCGGAAAAACAAAAACTGACTCATCACTTTTGAAAGGTAAATTTTTGAGTACCAGTGTGGGCGAGCTATCGTGAGTTAGAGAGAAATTAAAACACTGACGCATTGCTAATTTGTTTTTCTATTTTATTGTAGTTCTGTTTTCCTTGTGATTGTGTTGTGAAATTTGTA
>JAASGK010000716.1:0-17520 GCA_023334195.1 Globisporangium emineosum
TCGCGAAATGTAGAGCCCGAATGACTGGCTTTCTGCACTAATGTAGTTTACATGTCTATTTTGTAATTTACGAAGTGTGGCTCTCAACAAAGGAAATCGTACTTAGTAAATAGTGCGCTCTTATTGGCCAAATGGGCTGTGTAGCTCTTAAGATGTTGTATACCTCTACATAGGAAATACGGTACTGCAACAGAAGAAGACTGCTGCTGCGCCCAGAAGATGTGGCTCGTCACCGGCTGCTCCACCAGTCTGGGGCGCGAGGTGGCACTCGCCCACGGAGACCACGTGGTCACCACGGCGCACAAAATGGACGCGCTCGAAGAGCTCAAGCAGCGCGGCGCACTCACGCTCGCGCTGGACGTCACGACCTCCGATGAAGTGCTCAAGGGAATTGTCGCGCACGATCGACGTCCTCGTCAACAACGCCGGCTACTTCCTCGAAGACGCAGTGGAGGAGTGCAGGTACTGGATGGTATCAGCCACATGATAGCTGTCTCTGTGGCATACGGATCTGACGCCTACTGCCCTGCGTGATGTGGTAATAGCGCGGAAGAGGTGCTGCAGCAGTTCAACACGAACGTCTTCGGCGTGCTCAACGTCTGCCGCGCCGTGCTACCATACATGCGCGCGCAAAAACTGGGTGTGGTCGCGAACGTCGGCTCGGTCGCCGGCTGGCGCGGGGCCCCGGACTCGGGCATGTATTGCACGTCCAAGTTCGCGGTCGCGGGGCTTTCCGATTCGCTGCGTGATGACGTCGCGCACTTAGCCATCAAGGTGACCATTATCGAGCCTGGCTACTTCCGCACGACGTTTCTCAAGTCGGGAAATACCGTCGCGGTCAAGAACCGAATTCCAGACCTGGAGCCAGCCACCGCGCCGGTCCAAGCGCTCTACGACTCGAAGGATGGCCAGCAGTCCGGGGACCCCGTCAAGGGAGCCAAGCTCATCGTCGAAGCGCTCACCAAGACGGGGCGTTGCGTGGGCCGCACGCTCTCGGCACGGTCGTCAAGGACACCGTGGCGTTTGAGAACGCGGTGCCGCAGCTGCGCCACCAAGAGCTGGACAACTGGGCAGAGCTCGCGTCGACCACCGACTTTGACGATGCCGCGTAGTCGACGCGCTGAACAACTCGGTCAGTAAGTATAAGCTGCCGCAACAGACTCAACGACTGCACGCCAAAGCGAGGTAAGTAGGTTTGATGTTCAATTCAATCAATCGTTTACCGTGCCGACCTGCCTGTAAGCGAGAGAATTAGAGCGAGAAGATGCATTGTCAGTGGGCGCGTGGCTCTTGAAAGAAACCTGACGCAAAGGCTCACGGCGCGATCGCACAGCGCGGCAGCACGCCCTTGGTCTCCAGGTCCGCAATGAGCTTCTGCGACGGGATGCCGCCGTTGAGGCACCCGCCGCAGTGGTGCAGCGCCACGACCGCGTTGTCCGACACGGCGATCACGGGCGAGCCCGAGGATCCTTCCTCCGTATCCACATAGTACCCCGCGTCCTGTCCGCCGCACTCGCCCGCCGTGAGACTCTCGATGCGTCCGGGCTTGCCGCTCGCAGTCCACGCGATGCGCTTGCCCTGGCCCATCGGGTGCTGCGGAATGTAAATCTCTTCCTGGAGCTTGGGGCCGCTCGCGCGAAGCTGCAGGTACCCACCGACCTGTGCGAGGAGCGCGGCAGCACTGTACTTGGGGTCGTCGCTCGTGATCTTGATGAGCGCGTAGTCGAGGTTTGTCGAGACCGCCGTGAGCGTCGCGTTGCCGGCCTCGACGCGTCCCGGGCACGCGCCGCGGTAGTCGCACTGCTTCGCGCCACACGCCGACGCCTCGGCCGAGAACTCGACGTATGTATTGAGCGCGTCGAGCCAGTTGCCGATGCAGTGCTGGTTCGTGATCAAGTGGCCCTCGCAGCCGAGCAGGAAGCCCGTGCAGTACGCGATGTTCATGTTGTTGTTCTTGCGGATCATGAGGCGCGCGACCGCGTTGGACGTCTTGTACATCGCCTGCTCCTCTGAGGACGTCGATTTTTCAAGGCACACGGCTTCCTTCGACTCGTCCTCGCCGCAGAGGCTCTCGTTGTCCTCGTCGTTGCTCGGGGTTGAGGCCTTGCTGCTGGCTGCTTGCTCGGCTTTGTTGCCACTAGAAGCCGCAGCACCGACCTGGGGTAAGCCGAGCGCGAGTTGACTCTCCTGAGCGGCCTCCGCCTGTTTCTCGGGCGCGAAGATCATGCCACTCACTTCGACGCCAAAGCACGCTGCCTGCTTGCTGTCCTTCGAGCCCGAAGTCGAGGAGCTCTTTCGCTGCTGGTGGTAGAGCTCAAAGATGAAGCCGTCGCCCACGATCGGCGACGAGAAGAAGCTTCCGGTCGTGTTGCCTCCGGCGAGCACCTGCGCGTCCGGCGAGCTCTTGTCCACGTTTTTCGCGCGCAGCAGCACGAAGTCGTCGTTCGGCAGGTTGAAACTCGCAAAGTGCAGCGTGTAGACGCCCTTGCCCAGCCCAGAGTCGTGCAGCACGCGAAACGAAGGTGTGTCGTCGCCAGTCGAGGTGCTCAGCGCCGCGTAGTCGGAAAACGCGCAGCCGACGCCGAATCGCATCGGCACCTCCTTCCCACCAGCTACCGCATCAGCGTGGCCAAGTGCAGCCAGCCACTGGACACCAAGCAGCAGCAGCAGCGATGGATCAGCAAGCTTCATGCTTCGGTGGGAGACGGGATCAGCGCAACGTCAAGAGACTGGTTCGGCGCGCGAGGGAAGTAAAGAAATGAGCCCAGGAGTGAGAGAGGTGGGTGAGTGGATATTTGTTTGTTTTTCAGGTTGTCTGCTGTGTGTGTACTGACTCATAGAGAAGATGGAGAAGATAGAAGACAACGCACCAGGGAACCCATCAATCATGGTAAACGGATGGATGGATGGATGGATGGGTATGCTATACGATAGATGGATGGATTGCGACGATGGCTTGTGGACTTAGACCTCGTGCTTCTGGAGCATCTTGGCGAACTCCTCCAGGTCGATCTTGCCATCATCGTTGCGGTCCATCTGGTAGATGAGCTCGCGCACGTCATCGTGGTCGAGCGACTGGCCGAGCGTCTTGAAAATCGCAATGAACTCGTCGACCGTGATGAAGCCGCTGTGGTCCGTGTCCACCATGTGGAAGATCTCTTCCACGAGCTCCTCCTTGGAGTGGCCGCAGTCTTGGATGTGCTGGTGACACCAGTTATAAAACGCCTCGAACGGGATCTCCTCCTGGTCCTCGTCGCCGCAGACCAGGTCGCTCATGAGGCAGTTGAGCTGCGTCTCGTCCAGCTCATGCGTGATCGCGAGCAGCAAGTTGCTCATCTCGCTGCGCGACACGGACCCGGAGCCGTCGGTGTCGAACAAACAGAAGATCGAGTTGATGTCCCGGCGCTCGGCCTCCAGCTTGTACGTGTCCGAGCGCTTGTCTCTGGTCGACACGTACGTCGCGAGCGGCGAGAGCGGCGGCGAGCTGCTCGTTGGCGAAGTGCTCGAGCCACCGCCTTCTGTGAGATGTCGCGAGGATATCGCCGCAATGGCGCGCGTCGAGAACGACGAGGACGACAAGGAGCCTTTCTGAGCGAACCCAGCGCGGCTCCGAATGCTACCAGAACTGCTATTGCTCCCAGTCTTGTGCGACACGAGCGCCGAGTACTTTGCCGAAGACTCGTGCAGCGACGCGGTGATCGGCAGCGAAATATATGAGGAACGACGCACGTTCTCGCGCAAGTAGATCTTCATCTCAGCCACGAAGCGCAGCGTCCGCAGCGTCTGGCGGGCCTTAAGGATGCGCATGACCTTAGAGATCACGCGCGTCACCTTCATGTGCTCGACGTTGAACGCGTAGAGCCCGTCGCGCGCGATGCGCAGCGACATGACCGTGACGACGAAGCTCGGCAGCAGAAACAGCAGATAGAGCACGACGATCGCAAAGAAGCTGTCGTAGAGCTCGTTGATCTGGTGCGCCGTGCGGATGAGGAACGTCGCCAAGTGCATTGCCGTCAGCAGGAACACGAGCCGCGTGGAGAAGAGCGCGAGCACCACGCCATTGCCCTTGCCGCCGAGCAGCATGCGCTGCTGCTTGACGAGCTCGAGTTCGGTCAGATGCCGCCCGCCGTCCGGCAGCAAGTCGATGTACGGCGGTGTGAAGTCGTCCTCGGTCGTCTCGACGCACTGAAGAATCCAGGTCTTCTCGTCCATGTCGTAGAGCTCCAGCTGGTGCTTGGCGCGCCACTCGTTCTTCCGTCGCAGTCGCTCGGCGTCTTTCATGAGCCTCGGCGGGGTCAGCAGGTGACGCATGTGTAGGATGCGGGTGTGCACGAACTCGTTCATCGCGATGAGCGAGAGCCCCGCGAGCAGCAGCACCCAGACCTCGCCGGCGGGGCCAAACTCCCAGCACAGGACCAGCAGTACGACCAGGAACACTTCGAGCGCGACCCACGTGTACAAATCGATCTCAATCAGTCTCCCCATGACTTCGCCCGAGATGATGGACAGGTACTCGTGGAACGGGAAGTGCACGTCCGGGTTCCGCTGGAACTCCTTTGCGATCCGCAGCGCCGTGTCCGAGTTCGGGTGATTCGACCGGAAGTCCATGAATCGGTGGCGGATGGCCATGTAGATCATCTCGCGCCGCGCTTTCTTTGCAGCCCAGACCCTGGACGGCGAGAGCCACTCACGCCAGCTGCGCGGAGGCTCAGTCGCAAGCACGTACTCGGACACGATCGTCGGGATGTCGGAGGCGCCGCGCTCGAACTCGCGCCACTCGTTCTGCACAAGCACGCCGAGCTTGAGCAGTGCGCAGCAGAGCACGAGGAAGATGACGATGAAGAGGAAGAGCCCCATGTGCAGCAGCTCGATGGTCTCCTGGAGCTTCTCCTTCTCGCCCAGGTACGTGAGCGAGATGCGCGAGAGCACGTCGAGCTTGGTGATCACGAAGAGCAACAGCCCGATGAAACCCAGCGTGGTGAGCTCGCTGAACACGGTGTTGATGAACGGCATGTTCATCTCGTCCGTGGTCTCGCGCAAGATCTCGGTGAGCTGCAAATGCAAAGAGCGATACAACGTAGTCCTAGGTCAGCACAGTTGGAACAAAGCTTGAGCTACACGGAGAGGCTGCGGTCGGTGGCCTACCACTTCGAAGAGGATGGAGATGGCGATGAGGCACGTGATGGTCACGACCGCCACGGTCGCGTCGTTCCCGGTCTCTCGCTCTTCATCTCGCTCTTCGCCTTCCTTCTCATGTTCGTCTCCGCTGCTTTCGCCTTCGGTATGAGCAGTGGCTGGTGCTGTGGGGCTCGCTTCAGGTGGCACAGTCATCGCATTGGCCGGTGTCTCGGCCTCCTGCGTGTGGTCCGCACCTGTAACATCGACAGTCAGAAGCACGAACATGCACAAACACACAGTGAGCAAACACATCAAACAACTCAACTCAGCAAGCAACGCTGTGCCTACCGTGAGTGGTGGAGAGCGAGGCAACCAGCACGACAAGCGCCATGAGGGCGAACAGGCAGCGCAATCGCCATCGCGGTCTCCGCTGCCGCATCATTCAGGGTGGGCTCCAGTGGCTGGCTGTCTCTGTGGCTCTTGCGGGGGCGTTGAGCTGTGGGGTGGCGCGGCCAGTGGGCGTCCAAGCGAAAGATTCGAATGGCGCGTCTCTCGTGTGGCGACTTGTCTGTGCGGGTTTCACTCCAATGGCGGCGACTCTTGGAGATCTTTTTAAGCCGACTCAGTTTCTGATTCTGAGCCTCGGGGTGTTGATTGGTTAGAAATGCGAGAGCAGTTTTGGGATCAGATTGAAGCGAGTCACACTGGAAGGAACGAACAAGCAGGTTTGCTGACTGTTTGATTGGCGTAACTGGAAATGTGAGCTCATGATGCAGTTTGCAAGGAGCGCTCGATTTTCTCCACACGGCCATTTCGCCACTACAGGAGCTTTCGCGTTTGTGAATGGTGGGTACCATCAATGGTATAAAACACAATCGAGCCGTGAGAACCCTACCAAGTTTACTCCAAAATCGAACAGCGAGAACACTAATTTCTGATTGGTGAATATATTCAATAGTTGAAATTCAATTGGCTGAAATAACACTGGAATCAGATTCAACTTGAAGTTTGTGGTTTGACAACCTTGACAAAATGGCTCAGTTGTCCTCTTTTCAAAAATGCCACACACACATCCGAGCTTAGAGGACCGGGTAGACAGACTTGGGGCCGATGATGCCGCAGGTGCCAGCGCCCGCGACGCCGCGCTTCAGGCGGATGAAGCCGCTCTCACCCCACGCCGTGCCCCATGAGTTCTTGATCTTGAAGTAGGGCGTGCGGGTCGAGCTCCCGCCGTAGCCGACCGCGAGCACCGCGTGGTCCAACTGCGAGCTTCTGCACGACGACACTACGCCACTCTTGTACTGCTTCCAGGTGTTGTTACCCGCCGCGACGCCGACCGCCACTGGACGTCCGCTCAGCGCCGCGATGAGCCCGCTCTCGGACTGAGGCACCTTGCCCACTTGCTGGATCTGCACAGCTTGCACCGTACACGACGAGGTCTCGCAGGTGCCAGTCTCCTGCGTCTGACCCGACTCGTACGGGTACGAGTCTTCGATGCAGATGCCGTGGTTCTGCTGGACGTAGTTGAGTCCGTCGCCTGGGAAGCCGCCGTCGCAGCCTCCGGACACGGTGTCGCAGCTCAGCACCTGCTGCTCCGAAAAGAGCGTCAGCGGGTTGCCCTTCAGGCAGTACGCGCTCTCAAGCGACGCGACCGAGGCAAACGCCCAGCAAGAGCCACACTGACCCTGGTTCTTCACTGGCGCAACGCAGCCTGACGTGGTCCAGTCTTGGTCAGCAGTAGCAACCGTGGCATTGGCTATTGGCTGGCCAATCACCACCGTCTTGGCGTCCGGCAGCACGTCCGAGCCGCGCTGGAACGATTTGCCCAGGAACTTGGCAAACTCCTCGTCGGTCATGAGCGAGAACGGCGAGTCCGTTGAGAACACGGCGTCTGGGTTCGCCTGCTGCGCCTCCTCGATGTGGAGCTTGGTAAGGAAGAAGCGACGCAGCTGGTCTTCCTTGGCTTCTTCCACAGTCAACAGGTGCTGCTTGGCGCCGGCGATGAAGTAGTCGTTCTTCTTGGCGAACTCCCCAGCAGCGCTCTGCTTCCAGGCGGCGAGCTCTTGCTCCAGCGTCGCGCGTTCTTGGAGAAAGCGCGGGGAGTGCTCGTGCGAGAGCTTGAGCGTTGAAGCAGCAGCGACTTGGACGAATCCGAACAGCGAGGCGAGTGCGAACAACGAGGTCTTCATGGTGGGGAAATGGAGAGTGGGGAATTTGAGTGCGAGGAGCTCTTGGACTTGGATGGCAAATTTGCGAATGAACGAAGAGGATCACGTTGTTCCTTTGCGCGTGGGGTCGTTGCGGCAGCAGGCAGTCGGTGGGGTCGTCGTTTCCCACCAAGGCTACGACGAAGGGAGACGTAGAGAGATTGTTTCCTTTGCTTTCCATGAGTTGCAAGGATACTTGGGTGGATTCCTAGGCCCCCATTGTGATCATGGCTACAGTCAGCATTTGTCTGATTGTCGCGCACTCGATAGTCGCACACGCGGATCAGATTTCGTTAGCCAGGGTGCATTCGGGTGCTTGTGTCACGGACATTTCACCTATCGAAAGAACTTTCTGAGTCACGCGAGCGTAAACACCGGATGCCATAGTAGCATCACATTTTCAACTTGGGTCACCTCGGTGTCTCTGGTATGATACCTTCTTTGTAGGATACGAAATGAGAGTCATGGAAAGCCTCGAACCTCCAACCGGAATTGGAGGCTTGCCACTCATTTGCAACACCGCCATCACCGATTCGGACGCTTTTGTCCCGCTTGTTCGTTCGCAATCTGATTTTCAGGTGCCACGGAGCGAGGCTAATGGCTAATGGCTCCAGAACATCTCTTCGCGTCACTATAAATCTCAGTCGCTATCTTGCGCCTCGCTTGGAAGAGGCTGTCGCCAAAAAAGCTCTTGGAAAGCACCATTTTCTCTTGCACAAGCAGCTGCAGACCTTGAAGTTGTCTCTGGAGTTCCTGCTCCGCTCTTTAGAAACTTCCGGTAGAATTCGCTCTTTGAGCAATGCCGGACCCTCGCTGCGCCAATCACATGCGCCAGTTTTGCGAACACGAGACGCTCGTCGTCAAAGAAAACTTCGTGGACGTCACCTCTTTGCTCGAGAGTGAAGGAGCCATTCTCAGATATGATGTGGCGGTGGAAGGCGTACCCTAGCACCCAGTCTTCGTTCTTGTTGTCTCGACATAGAGCCGCAGCTTGGATAAACATGATTTCCTTTTCTCCTTCTTCGGAGCCTTGAGACTTCTGGTCGGGCCGACTGCTTTTCTTCTTCTTCGCCTTGGCTTTTTCACGATCTCTACGAGAATCCCCTATCGCTCGGATCAGATTGCCTTCGTGGACAGCTGGACAGAACTCTTGGTCTTGCACACTGAAGATGGTGTATCTGCTCGAGCCGGTTTGTTCCTGTGGATCCTCTTTTTCGCCCACGTGAAGCAGCCGACTCTTGTCTGTTTCGCGACTCAGGGCGAGCGCAACTGCCGAGTACAATCTGCAAGGGAGAAAGGGACACTGCTGCTGACGAATGCACGCAGAGCAAGACGCGCCAGGAACTTTGGTGTGAGCCGCACACGCTCCAAAGCCGAAAGAACTCTTCGGCAGCCCCAATTTGTCGTGCAGATTTCGACAGATCGTGTACGCTCCGAGCCAAACCACTTGTGTGACGCCGACAGGAACCATCATCGCTTCACTAATGAGCTGCTGCTGTTCTTGAGGTATCCTGGAGTCTGTGGTAATGCGGTGGACCTGAGATAAATGGCTAGCGAAATAGACGAAGCCCGTCAGAACGCTCGATTTCAATACAAACACATTCAAACAGATAGAGCGTGAAAGGCACCTGTACAATTCTCGCCGCGTACGGAATTCCACTTGCTCACATCCAGCGCGAGTGCATCGAAAGTACCCGACCATGTGCTGGGACTTGGCGTTGGTTTCGCGATTCCACGGGCTCTGGGGCGGCCAGTACGCATGCATGTACTGATCTGTGAGCGGTGTGCCGATCGCCAATCGCTCTTTATGTTCATGAATCGATTTCTGATGAAGACGCGCTGCCTCCTTTGATCTGGCCCGTCCAAAAACCAACGTTCGAGCAATACAAAGGAGATCGTAAGAATGGGGATCAATTCCGGTACGATGGTCTTTCCGAATGGAGGCAATACACATAGCGTACGAGAAGCAGCGTCCGCACGCTGGGTGTCCGCAAACAAAAGCACGTGTGCTCCGCGCAGCGATCTCAATAATATCTTCGCGTCTTCGTTCAACTGGCAGAGTCTGTTCATAGGGAGGAAGGAGTGCGATAGAAACACGTGATATACGAAGTATCGAAGCTGTCAACGTACGGAAAGTGAAGTGTACCTTGAGCTCGTAGATGAGTCGATGAATATCTTGCGAGGTCTGAATCCGTTTTCCAACATCTTCCAGCGCTGAATCATCTCGGGAGACTCGTTGATCGCCTTCTTTGTTGGTCTCTTGTTGAACTGCTTCAGTCAAATCAGTTGTTTCGGGTCGTTGGTTCCTGTTTCGCCGATGCGAAGAAGCAACTCGCTCTTCACTCGCGCTTGTTGCCCCGGGAGCATGCTCAAATCCAAGCTCCGTCATTCGTTTTTCAATCGCTGCTGCTCGCGTCGGAAGTGGTTTTGAGCTTGTTCCCCCCTTCGAGTTCTTCTTGTCTCCAATCTGCTGGTTGAATCCAAACTCCGTTGTGTAAAAGTCCAACGCTGTGGGCGACAACGTCGATGATGGCGTTGGATCTTTCCGAGAACTGCTGTCCGTCCTCGCGGTTCCGTAGCGAATCTCACCGACGACCTGAAGCCACGTGGTTTTCAGCAGAGTAGAGTTACGGAACACGAAATTCACAAAGTCGCCATCATCTGCGAGGAGATCGAAGCCATTTCTGTCGTCACGAAGGCGCTCGACTAGCGCACCAAAACTTTCTAGCACCTTTTCATGCTCACGATGTACAGGAATGGACGACAAACTCTGTTGTTCCTGAAGTCTCGCATCTCGGATGTCTTTCTTGAGTTCACTAATTGCTTGTTGGATTTGTCTCCCAACTGATATCCTTCTCTCTGGCGGTGGTTCCACCAACTCCGCATGTGTGACCGCGTTGATGCGACTCGAGTGCACGCGCTGCTCATTGTAGATCCGAACACCGTGAACAGATACCAGCACCTACAAAGAAAGCACATGTCAACAACATGCATCCAACCATTTTCATTCACTCCGTAGAGCAACAGTAAACAACAAGACGTACCGGGTTATACTCCACATCGAACGTCGTGTCCTGCTCGCCTTCCACGCCGTCGTTAATGCGAACGATCTTCCCGATGTGATACGATTTGCCCTTTTTGCCAGTGTTGAACACAGCGACGCGCACGACTGAACCCACAGAGAACACAGCTTTCGAGAGAGAGATGCGCTCCGATACTGCAAGTGGTTTCTTTTTGGGCGGTTGCTGCAGCTTTGGGGTAGATTTTGAGTGACGATTCTGTTCGGCAAGCCGCTCTTTCTTCCTCTGCTCTTGCTGCTCGTGGGTCAGACTCCACGCTCGCAGTCCGTCTCGGTCCTTGATCAGATCCAGAATGTTCTGGTACTTGTACGCAAAGCCTCGGCCAACCTTGATGTCGTGGACGATGGGCTTCATGTGAAGGCGTTTCTCCTCGTGATACCCAAACGACGGGAGCACAAATCCGTAACGCTCTTTGCCGACAGTCATGCTGTCGTTGCTCTTCCCGCTCGAATCTGTCGAGTCAATGCCGATCCACTCCCATCGTTTCAGCATGTTGACCCACTTTTCATTCGCGCGAAGTCGGCCCATGTGCCCTCGATAGAGTCGCTGGATGGTTAACGCGCCGTAGTGCATTCGAATCCTGCGACTTGGGTACGAATACGAGCGCGACGGCTGCCCTAATACGACGACTTTTCCATACTCAAAACCGGTTTTGACGTTGATGAACCCAGCGACACTCAGGATCCCAGGGTCCTCTTTCCACATGTGACGCGTCAGCCATCCACGCACTCGCCTTTGGATGGATTGCGTACTTTCATACCGCTTCTTGATCAACTGGTAGCGTTGGTGTCTGCGCCATTGCCGCTGGATCTTGACTGCCGCCCAGAAAGTTTGCAGGCGGATTGCGAATTCAAGCGCTTTCGCCTCTTTCTGCTTCTTCCACCGCAGAATCTGAGCGCGAAGCAGGCGACGCGCACGCAGCCGACAGAATGCGTATAGCTTCTCTTCCATGTTCCTCAGGTTCTCATCCGCTTCACGCTGCAGGTTCTTCATGTACTCCATTTCTTCTCGGAACGCCCACGCGAGAAGCCGCTGGCGATAGCACCGGTAGTTGCGCTGTATTCGGATCGCAGCACGTAGCTCTCGGCACCTTTTCCTAGCGAGACCGCCTCGCATGATGCGCTGGATGAGCGGCACAGCACGATTCACATTCTCGTGCTCGTGCTGGAACCGTCGACGTCCCAAGAAGCCGCGAGCAAACCGCTGAAGCACCAAGCACGCCTTGATCCGTCTCAGTGCTTCTTGCTCAAATCGAAGCGCTCGCACTCGTCTGCGGGATCGTTTGCCTCGAAAGATCCGCTGAATGCGGATCGCGACCACTCGCGCGCGCCGGAGAAACTGGATTCGCCAGATCACTTCTTTCAGAAGCATCGACACTGGATTCGGATGATCGAGGACCGCAACGATCGTCTGGGTCACCATAAGCTTCAGGAAGGACCCTGCCATGAACAACACACGCTTGACCGTCGACTCTTGGATATCAGGTGATGATAGAGCAGAGAATGGTACAAACTCTGCCAATTGGTCGTCTGGTAGAGGCGGTGGGTGCGTTGGTGCCAGTGGATGGCGCGTGATCCCCACAACCACGGCGTCCCGACTGCATTCCTTGATCCCGGGTACGTCGAATTCCGAGTCCACAAGCACGCACGCGCCTCGCTCTTCGTAGTTCAAGGTGCTCATGTGGGCTTCCAAGTGATTCCTGCACATGCCAAACCCGTTGAGGCGGTCGATCGACGGGCACGACTGGTCTTTCTTGCTCTTGCGTCCGTACTCCTTGATGCATCTTGGCGCGTGGAAGCCGCAGAATGAGAGATACGACCCGCTCATTGTCGGGTGCATCAAAACGCGGTTCGTGCAGCGCCAGATGTACGCTTTCTCGAAATGCTCCTTCTGCCAGACGCAAATGCTCTTGGCTGTGAACTTCTTTGCGCCATCCGGACGATTTCCATTCTTCTGGGATGCCAACAGCGCATCTCGCTGCACATCTCGTCGGAGGTTCGTCGCGCTCACGCCTGGGATCTTCACCCCCATGATTCTCGGTGGCGCCTTTTGCAGCGTCGCGCGCTGGGTCGTAGCTGTCACTTCATAGCAGTGCAAGCACAACCCAAACTCATTCGGGATCTCTATTGCTCGACTCTTCTCCATCGGGTGCTCGGCGTAATCGCACTCGCGTGCATGCCATCTACAGAATCGTTTCACGTCCTGCGCCTCTTTCTGAATCTGTTGAGAGCCTGGCCCGTCAGACTTTGCAAGCTTCTTCTTGTCGACTGGGAGGTCATTCGTGCAGTGATACGGCTTACCTCCAATGCGATCTCTAGGATTCAGAACCAAGTAGATTGCCAATAGTGAGCTACAGCTCAGCACCACAAGCCCACAAACAGCGCACGTACCTCCAACAGCACTGGTTCACGCTCTCATCCTCCTGCCTCACTATACTTTCTCCTTTTGCATGCAGAGCGCCTACTATTTCCTGTTCCATCGCGGTCTGGATGTCCACAAAGCGCGCCTTGAGCGCATCCTGCACGCTATCCTTCTCGAAGCGGGTCTTGATCGCAGTGTTTGTGTTGGCCACGCCCTGCTTCCACGTCCACTTGCCCTGCGTCTCCGCGTCTCGTTTCTTTTCATTCCACTCGGAGAGCGTGAACGCGTCTTCTCCATAGCCTTCGAGCGCGTCACGGAGCATGCGCTTGCCTTTCGTCTTCGCTCGCGCTGCTGCGAGTGCTGTCGACATCTTGACGCTGAGTCACAGATAGCCCCCCGCTACTGACTGACTTGTATCCAATCGTGGCTAACAGCAACAGGTCCCTCGAGCGAATAGCACCTCCGGTGATTTCACTGGAAAGTCGCTCTCTTGGTGGTGGTGCTGGTGTTGTTATAAACCTGAATTGGATTGAACCCGACCCTTGGAGTCTGCTACAAAGCCCAACACATTTCTCAAAAGAGTCTCGTCAGTTCCATGTGACATTAGCAAGCAACTCCATCCGTGTCCAATAGAACATCACAAGAAACAAACAAAAGCAGGATTCACTTGTCCGCTTGATCCACTTGATCGCACGCGATGCCTTGGTCGATTAATGTTATTCTGCAGCCTTCCATCAGTCGTGTGCTTTCGCTCCTATCATACTGTAAGTAGTTAACAGTGAATGAGTGAGCGATGACTTGACCGACCGATTTCTTCTCTCACAGTTTTTAGCCGATTCGCCGAACTGTCCCCGTGGCGCCGTCAAAGCAAAAGTAGTTGCAAATTGGTTCGTCCTTCTGGGAGATGGCCTTGACGATCTCTTGGCCGAGGATGCCGGCCAGGATGGCGCACACTGGCACGAGGTCAACGCCCGACACCTCCCCCAAAGAGCTAGGCATTGCAGTGATATGCACACAAACGTAAGTGTCAATGCTATTCAAGGAGCAACAAAATACTGGTGGATGGATGTACCGGAGCTCTTCAGCTGAGAAGAAATCGGCACCGAGCCCCTGCGCTTGCAGTTGCGCCTGAGCGAACGCCACAAAGTCGCTCGGGTCCATCGATGCGACTTTGCTCACGCCCTTCTGCGCTGTGTAGTCTTGAAGCACTGTAGCAGAGGCAACGATATCAGTCCCACGAGGCTATTCAAGATGATGACAATGCGGACAACGGCAGGCACAACGCACATCGGTGCTTCACGTAGACCTTTGGGATCTGCGGTCCTCTTTTGCGCGCGCTCTGAAACGTGCTCCACTGGACCTGGTGGGCGTCTGCGAGCGATGGGAAGTCCACTGTGATCGGGTCGCTCGCTGGCGCTGACGCCACACCAGACGCACCAGCAGGCGTGCGGCGGTACAGATGCTTGCCGAGGTCCGCAAACACGACGCCATCAAAGCCGAACGAGTGCGCCGTGAAGAACGCGATCTCGTGCGCACGCGAGAGCGCATCCAGTCGCAGCTGCGGACATAGATACACACACGAGTCAGCATTCCGGAGTAACGCAATGCATCGCCTACCATGATGACCGAAACACACCTCTGCCTCCTTCTCAGCGCCGATCAAGCAGACCACCGTGAACTTTTGGAAGAAACCGTCCGAGAGGTCATTCAGTGGAGACGTCTCACACTGCACTTGCACGAGCGGGTTCAGCTCCTTGACCTTCTCGAGACTCGCTTCCGCGCGCTGTTTTGTGTACAGCCAGACAAGCAACAGTCAGCGCCATAATGCACACATATACGCATAACCACACACACACGACAGGCAACTCACGTTCTTGCCGACGTCGCTCTCAAAGAAGAAGAACTGTGTGTCCACCACGCCCTGCGTCACTGCGCGCGGGTCGTGCACCGTCACGTTCATGCCGGAGAGCACGAGGTTCTTCACGAGCTCTGAGCCGAGCGCCGAGAGCCCCGAGACGAACACCTGCGAGTTCTGCAGGCGCCTCTGCGCCTCCACGCCCCAGAGGCGCATCTGCCGGTCGTACACGGCCGCCTCCGCCGCGCTGAACGTCGCCTGCTCCTGGTCCACTTCCATGCCGCCCATATTTCTCGCTGTTTGCAATTGCAATTGTTGGATTTTGCAGATCTGCGCCAAAAAATAGGAATATAAATAGCGTGGACCACGTCGATTTGGTGTACATGAGGTTCACACTAATTTGGGATCGGAAAATGTACCCATGTTTGGAGAGATCCAATGACTTTACGTTGGATCGGCTGGATGGATTCAATGCATTCGCTTTATTTGACACGCAAGACACATACACAATGGCTATTCAAGTAGATATGCACTCACAAAAAAGATTGTACCGAGGGAGATCATGCGGCCGCTGCTGCGTTCTTCTGCGCCTGGGTGAGTTTGCTCGCAGACGTGATGAATGGGCACACCTCGGCGAGCGAGTGCAGCGTCGCCTCCTCCATGAACGCTCCTTCCATCTCATCACCAACTGCTTCGAGCACAGCGTAGTTCAGCTCGAGAGGAGGGGCGCTGCTGCCGCCTTCACTGCCCTCTTCTCGCGAGCTCAAGTTCGTGATTGCAGGCTCCGAAGACTCGAACTCTGGCTCGTACACGCTCAGCAGGCGGTTGACGTTGTCGAATCCGCGACCGAACATCCCCTCACCGTCGTTGTAGACTCTGGTGGAGCGGAAAAATAAGTGCATGAACACACCCAGACCTGTGGCAAAGTTCGCCCAAAAGGTGCCTCGATCAACGCTGTCGTCCTGGAGAATACTCGTGTCGACCTCCGTGTTGTCCAGACAGCACTTCGTGAGCTCGCCGAGAGTACTCGGCCACGCGTACAACGTCACAGAGCTGAAGATGAACGAGCGGCCGTACACGTGAGCGCAGTGGCCCGCGACCCGATTTGTCTCAGGATCGTAGTGGTTCGAGCCGACGTGCACGAAATGGGTCAACGTGATCCCGCTCTCCCGAGCAGAAGCGTTCTCTTCATTTAGCGCTTCTTGAATCGAAGTAATCGGGTTGTGACCAACTTGAACCGTCAGCAAGTTCGCTAGCGGCATCTGGCACTCGACTGACTCGTCAAACTCGAGCGCGATCGTTGCGCGCGGAAGCCCCTGTTTGTGGTACAGCTCTGCGATGACCGTCTGCGTGAGCAACGCTCCCAGCTGAACGCGCTTGAGCGCCGCTTCGTCCGAGTTGTCGACGCCAGGAGGCGCGTCAAAGCCGCGCGTCGCATTCGGCTCTTGTTGGTAGTGGAAGCGCGCAAAGTGCTTTGTATTCGGACGCGCATAGCGGACCGTGAGCACGCGCGCGAGAGAGCCGTGGACGTGCAACTGGATGTCGTACTTCCCTGGTCGTGGAAGCATCACGAACGCCTTGAAGTGACCCGTTTCCGGTACAACTGGCCACGAGAACGTCGTCGTTGTCGTCGTTGTCGCCGTCTCTGCGCTTGGTGCTGCGGACGCCAGCCCCGCGTCGATGAACTGGACGGGCGGGCCACTAGCTTCCAACACGACGTAGCCCTCCACGAGCACCAGCGGGTAGAGCAGGCGCTCGTTGTCTCGGAGGTTCGCGATCTCCACGCGCACTGCCTGCGTTGTTGTCTCCATCTTTCGAAATGAGAAGGCGAGTGACAAAGCAGAGAGCTCAGCAATGGGTTGAACAGCATGAATCAGAAAAATTTAGCGCATATTATTGGCTGAAATACCTGTCTTTTCCTGGAACAAACTCATATGAGTGGCTAAAATTATGTCCGATGGGATGTGTTGCACCCATGCGACCATCATTGTGCATCAGTGTATCAGCAACTCACTCACTCTTCAACGCGCTTTGCGTCAAATCGTGGTTGCGTGGAAGCGTCGAAAGACACCTGGGAATTTCGTTCCCTACCGACGTAGCACCACTGATCAAGCCTCTGGCCCTTCGAAGGTACTCGGAGCGACCCTTTCCTCGGATCGCGCTCTTCGCCACCTTCCATATGTTCGACGCGGCATTCGTATCTCGATTCCACAGCCTGGAACAGGTCTTACACCTGACCAGCCCGTGACCCAAGATGCTGCCGCTCCTGTACGGTCGAGGGTTCCTGGAGACCCGAAACGTCTCACACTCGCCCTATTCGCACGCGCTGCACCTGCAGCTGGTGCGGAACTCATCGACCAGGTACACGTCGTAGCCCGCCTTCCGAAACATCGTCCTGAAGCCTTTGTCCTTGACGAGTTCCTTGAACCTGCAGTGCTGTCTCTGATCCCAATCCCCTATCGCGACTATCGTTTCTGTTCCGCTTCCGAACAGCTTCTTGAGCCGCTTCAGGAGACGAGCTTCCGTTATCTGACGACGCATGTAGCCGCCTAGCTTCAGCTTCCGGAACATGTACTCGTTGTACACGGGGCTTACACGCCTATTCATCTCGTTCTTTTTCTCCACGTATGCTTTGAAGCGCTCGAAGTAGTCGAGGACGGTGTTCATGTCCCGGTAGTTTAGCTCCTCCGACACGTACGCCTTGTAGTGCCACTCGCAGAAGGGCGTGCGCGTCTCCTTGATGCGCTTCGTCTCGGCTTTTGGAGGCCTGCCCTGGGAGGGCGACTCGCAGAGCACCTTCATGACTGATGTCACGAACTGTCTGTCGAGCGTGGGCAGTTCGTTGCCTCCTCGCAACAGTGGAGCAGGTACAGCTTGAGCAGCTTGAGCGTGTGGATCA
>JAASGK010000717.1:0-17513 GCA_023334195.1 Globisporangium emineosum
GTGTGCGAACAGAGCGAGTGTGAGATGTTCCGGGTCTGCAAGAAACCTAGACCGTACAGGAGCGGTAGCATCTTGCGTCATGGGCTGGTCAGGTGTAAGACCTGTTCCAGGCTGTGGAACCGAGATACGAACGCCGCGTCGGACATATGGAAGGTGGCGAAGAGCACAATCGATGGAAAGGGTACATTCGAAGGGCCGGAGGCTCGGTCAGTGGTGCTATGTCGGTAGGGAACGAAGTTCCCGGGTGTCTTTCGACGCTTTTACGCAACCACGATTTGACGTAAAGCGCGTTGAATAGTACGCGTATTGTCTTAATGAAGCTGTTGCAGACGATCCCTACAGTATGTTTCATGTGCTTTGCCCTTGGGTGCCACCAAACAGAGTGTCCAGTTGGCTTAGCGCATGCAGCGCTTTCGAGTGGCTTGGGTCCAGCGCCAGCACCTTATTGAACTAGAGTCAAAGCCAAGAAACACACACGTAGAGACAAGGCGTTGGACTTCGATCAGACAGGACTCTACGCATCAACTTCAAGACGAAGACATTCTGCGGCTCACCTGTTCCTCGGCTTCGACGGGGCGACCCAAGTGCATCAGTGCGAGCGCACAGTTGTACGCCGCCTTGGCGTTCGTTGAGTGAATGCGCTCTGCGCGCTGGAACGACGCGAGCGCTTCAGAAAACTTGAGCTGCGTCATCTGCGCCGACCCGAGGTTGATGTGCAGAGACGCGAACTCGCGGCCGCTCGCTGGGATGCGCAGCGCAGCCTCGTACGAGTCGACCGCCAGCTCCAGTTGGTTCTCCTTATGGCACATCAGTCCCTGCGAGTAGAGCGCTTGGATCCGCTTGAGAGCGTCTAGGGTCGCCGCATCGCCTTGCTGCTGAGACTGCTGCTGGTTCGGAGATGACTGGAAGAATTTGTGGATTGGCGGGTTCCTGACATCACCGAGAGTTCGCACCACTGGCGGCGCCGAGCTGGGCTTCTTCTTGATTTGATCTCGACTCTTTGTGGACTTCTCTCTCTGCAGTGCGCCATCTGGATACGCTGCCACCCGCGCCCTGTTGGATTTGGCAATCGCGCCTCTCTCTGCTGCTGTTTGGTGGAGCTGGGACGTCCACGACGATTTCTTGCTCATGTCTCCTTTCGCTGAAAACCCCTGTATTCGCTGGGTAGAAGTGACATTGTATCGGTCGAGTCTTCTATCCATGGGCGACCCCAGAGTCTCCTTTTCTCCTGCTTCGCAATGGGACCTGGTCCTTCGGACTTTGGACTCGCAGCACTTCCCGGACGCTTGCCTCAACCAGACTTTTGCTCGAACCAACTTGGCGCCGTTTGCCTGCATTGCCCCTCGCGCTCGCGTTTTCACGCTAGCTTTCCGTGCGGCGTGTCCACGCACATGGCGCTGGATGCACGTAGCAGCCACCGCCTCCCGTCGCCCCTCTTCTCTATCAACTGTTGATTTCGTCTGAGATTGTGAGAGTGACAGCATGTCGACACTACTGACAGACTCGCTGACTTGGGGCTCTGGAGCGTCTTGCGATGGCAAATTATGCAGCAAGTCGATCAATTCAGTGTCAAACTCGAGCTTCTGGGTGTCAACCAGCCGGCTCGTGCCAGGCTCGCTGTCGTCTGCAAAGTCGTCCTCGTAGGCCTCATCTTCATACTCGCCGCTCGCTTGCCCGCCGCACGCTTCGGCGGCATTCCCGTTTCTCTCTGGATCAGACACCAGCGCTTCTGTGGACACACGATCCGATTCAGAAGCGCTCGCCTTTGCATCTCCATCGCCATCATCGTCATCACCGCCACCACCGCCATCACCAGAGCTGCCGGGAAAAAGAGGTGTCGGTAGTCGCTGCGGCGGTCGCTTCTTGAAGCTCAAGCGTCTTCGCGTGCCGTTCGCGCTTGAGATGCCTCGGTTCGTCATTCGCTTGGACAGGGACGACGGCTCCACAAAGAGCGGGGCACCAGTGTACGCGGCAATCGCGAGCGAGTCCGAGCTGAGATGGAGCGGTGACGTGAAGGCTCTGGCGGGAGAAGACATGGGGCGCAGCTGAGCTAACGGAGGAGGATCGAGGCCACGTCTGGTGGGTTTCTTCGTACTTGCGGTCATCGTTCTCACCACAGTGGGCGGGGGGCGACAAGCATTAGGACTCGCGACCTCTACTGCCAGATTCTTCTTTGCGAATTGAAGGTTGTAGTTTGCGCTGAGCACGGGAGGAGCCACATCCGCCGCCAGTGCGCGTCGCAACCGGCTGCCAGAGCGACTGGGGACTCGGCCTCTTTCCGCCAGGTCGCACGAGTCCTCTCCGTCTTCGTTCGCATCTGGATCTGGTGCACCTTTCATCCTTTCGTGCTCGCTTCTGCCTCGCGAGCGATGCGACGTTGTCACGGGCGATTCCGATGCATGGTGACGAAACTTGAGCGCGAGTTCATTGGCTACCGCCTCTGCGAACGTCGTCTTCCGCCGCTTCGTCTTCTCCGCCTCGCCGTCCTTGTACGCGCGGGCGTTCGCGGGTGTCTTGGACTCGGCGATCGCGTGCAGAAGCGTGGATGTGGTCACTACGAAGCGCTCGTGGCCGGCATGCACCGACACGGCTTTCTGCAGAATGATCTCCATGTCGTTCTGCAGGCATTCGCACAACAGAGTTAGTATCAGAGATGATAAGATGTCGGCAGGAGCAGAGCAACGCGACGTGTGTTGCTCACCTCACTCATCGTGTACGCGTACAGACTGGAGTGCTCTGCCAGAATCGACAGGATGTTGGCCACGCACATCTACGCACATTCCATTTGTCAGTTTCGTGCGTCGTCGGCAGAGTCCACTTGAGAAGTCACGCTTCGCGTACATTACCTGCAGCCCAACGTGGAAGCGGAACTCCCTGAGGCTCGAGGCGACCTCTTTGATGAAGTTGGCGTCCACCAGCTGCTTACAGAGCTGCGCCTGCGCTTCGCGGTCGTACTCGGCCTCCGTCAGGCGCTGCAGCGCCTCGTGCAGGATATCCAGCTGGTTGAGGATCTGCTGCTTTTGCTGCCCGAGATCCAGCACCAGAACGTCTATAGAGCGTCGCTCATGAGCCTCGCCGCCCGCTCTGTTCTCGTCCACTTGCTCTCCCAGCAGCGAGCACGACGAGCCACCGGAAAAGACCCCGAGTCTGCGATTCAACGAGCCCCCTATGCGCAGCGGCACGCCCTGTTCCTTCTTGCGGTTCGTGTAGCTGAGGCTGTTGGTTGTGGAGTTCCGGTGTGGGTCGAAGGGCACTCGGCGCATGTCGTAGAGATTGTAGCCCCGCGCTTTGGCCATGACGCTGAGCAGGAACGCACCGGCTTTCGACTGCGGCACAATCAATGGCTCCACCACAACGGCCGACAGATCCGCGTGCGTGGCCGAGCGCTCTTTCAGAAACCGCGGCCGCAGAGACTTGTCGTCACCAGCCTCCGTGATGCTCTGGGAGTCGGAGAGCTTGTCGGAGCGCGTGTTGTCAACGTTCGATGAGCGCCGTCGCTGGTACTTGTGCGCCACCGCGGACGCAATGGCGCTGCTGGTCTGGTCAGGCTCTGGCGGCTGAACCAATTGCTGCGAAGGCCTGCGCTGCTGTGGCGGCTGCGGGGGTGCGTCGTCCGCCTCGAAGTCCTCCTCTTCATCGTCGTCCAGATCCTCTTCCACGCTCTTGGCAAACGGTGCACGCGCCATTTCGATCGGCTGTCGCTGGGTGGTCTTGACATGCAGCGACAGCGTCAACGCAAGCTGATCCAGGGAAATTGATTTTAGAAGTGGTTGGATGAAAGGATGGTATTTATATAAATGCATGCATGCATGTTCAGTACTAAGAATGCCAGAGAGATCTAGAGATCTACTTGGAGCGGTGCTTCTTGGAGGAGGACGACGCCGCGGACGAGCTGCTGCGCTTCTTGTTCTTGGAGGAAGAGGAGCCCGTCGCGCCTGACTTGCTGCCACTGCTGCTGCTGCTCTTGGACTTGCTCTTACTCTTGGACTTGGACGACGACGACGAGCTGGGCTTCTTCGCCTTCTTCACCAGCTCCTCCTCGTCCTTGCCGCTCTTGGTCTTGAGCTCCTCGTTCTCCTTCTCCACCATGCGCGTGAGCATCTCGCCGCGCTTCTGCAGCTCGGCGATCGTGCGCGACTTGAAAAACCAGTCGAAGCGGAACTGCCACGCCTTGCGGATCTCGTCGCGGATCTCGCTCCAGTGCTCCAGTGGACCGTACTTGTTCATCATCACGACCAGGAACACGTCTTCCTCCAGAATGTACCCCTTGCTCTTGTAGCCGCTCGGGTAGTGGAGCTTCATGTCGCGCAGCGGGTTGCTGTAGCGACTGCACTTGCGTGCCAGGGCTTGTTTGACCACTTCGTTGCGCTCCAGACGCTTCTCGCCGCGCTCGATCTTCTCGAGGTACTTGGCGTGGTCCTTGAGCTCCGTGTAGCGCTTCCAGAACGTGTCGAAGTAGCGCTCCACCTGCTCCATGTCCTTCGCGAGCACCTGTGCGACTTCTGCACAGACGTTCGCTCGGTCGGCACGTCCGTAGCGCTCGCAGCTCGTGATAAACTGCTTGAGATCGCGGCGCGTCCACTCGCCAAACCCTTCGCGCTCCAGGCGCTCGAGCTGCTTGGCGTCCTTCGCGTCCATCTCCGTCTCCTCTAGCTCCTTCTCCAGCTGGAGCGACTTGAGGTTCTCGTCTGGTTCTTCTTCGCCCGCCGAGTTGGACGCGGACGCACCGCCATCCGCCTCAGCTCCGCCCTCGGCCGCGCTTTTCTTCTTGGGCTTGGGCTTCAGACGCTGCTCCTCACTCTTCGCCTCTTTGATCTGTCGCATGAGCTCTTTTCGGCGGACCTCGATCTGGTTCTTCTTGGTCAGCAGTGCGACCATGACCTCTTGGTTGAAGAACTGGTAGTCGTGCACGACCGGGGTCTTGGGTACGTCGTCCTTCTTGACCTTCTTCGCCTTGACGATGCCCGCTTGCTTGCGGTAGTACTCGTCTTCGTTGTAGTTCGCCTTGCGCTCTCGCTGCGGAAGCGCGATGAACGTCGACGGCAGCACTTGGCCCGTGCTCGCGTCCTTCGAGAACACTTCACCCTCAAACTCGTAGAGACTCGAGACGCCGTTCGCGCTTTCGTCCGAGAGCGAGAAATTCGCCAGGTTGTGCTGCATGTCGGCGGCGATCTTCGCCTTCATCGACTCGGTTCGCTCCTCGCCCTTGGCGAGAATGGCGTCAATGTCGTCGTCCGTGATCATCGAGCCTCTCGCATTGAAGATCTCGTCGGCACCGAAACGCACCATCGTCATCAATTCGTCCTTGGACAGCTTGCGGTTCTGCTGCGCGAGGCGTCCCTGCTGAATAATCGCGGCGTCCAAGTACAGTTTCCGCTCAGCGCGTTCCACGATCTTCTCTTCGACGGTGCCGTCCGTGATGAACCGGAACACGCGCACGAGCTTCTTCTGGCCGATACGATGCGCGCGGTCCATCGCCTGGAGATCCACCTGCGGGTTCCAGTCCGAGTCGAAGAGAATCACAATGTCTGCGGTCGCCAAGTTGATACCGAGACCGCCGGCGCGAGTACTCAGCAGAAAGCAGAACTTGGTGCTCGTCGGCTCGTTGAATTCTTCCATCATGAAATCGCGGTCTTCACCCTTGGTCGAGCCATCCAGGCGGCAGTAGTCGTGCGCATTGTAGCGCATGTAGTCCTCGAGAATGTCCATCATTGACGTCATTTGGCAGAAAATCAGCACGCGTGACTGCTGCGCCTTGAGTCGTGGCAGCAGGCGGTGCAGCAGCGTCAGCTTGCCGCAGTTCTCCCAGAGATGTGGGCCTTCCATATATGGCGGACCAGGCTCAGCGCCTTCAAACAGGTACGGGTGGTTGCACACTTTGCGCAACTGCATCAAGATGTTGAGTAGGCGCACACGGTCGCTACCACCGATAGCGTTCAAGTGCGTCGCGTCGCGGTGGAGCACGCGCATGTACCACTCGCGCTGCATCTCCGAGAGCCCCACGTACAGCTTGGTCTCGATCTTCGGCGGCAGCGAGTGCTCGACGTCCGCCTTGAGACGACGAAGGAGGAACGGCCGCAGCACCGTGTGCAGCTTCTTGATCACGTTCTCCTGTCCTTTCTCTTCGTCCACGTTGAACCACGAGTCGAAATCCTCCGAGTCCGTGAAAATGTCCGGTAGCAAGAAATTGAGTAGCGCCCAGAGCTCGTGCAGGTTGTTCTGCAGCGGCGTGCCCGTGATCAGCAGACGGTGCTCCACGTGGAACTCGCGCACCACTTTCGAGAGCTTCGAGTGCTCGTTCTTGACGCGATGCGCCTCGTCGATGAGCAGGTACTTCCACTTAATCTTCTGCAGTACCGCCTTCTCAATGATCGCCACCTCGTACGAGAGCACGAGCGCGTCGAAGTCTTTCTTCACCACGGTCTCTCGCTGGATCGCGCGCTCTTCCTTGTTGCCCATGAACTTGAACGCGCGGATCGACGGGCACCAGCGCTTGAGCTCGCGCATCCAGTTCCCCGTCGTGGACTTTGGGACGATGATGATGTGCGGGCCTTCAATGCCGCGGGCCTCACGCAGATACGCCAGCAGCGAAATCGACTGCAGCGTCTTTCCGAGACCCATTTCGTCCGCCAAAATGCCGTTGACGCCCGAGTCGTGGAGGCGGATCATCCAGTTGAGCCCTTCCAGCTGGTACGGCTTCATGGTGCCAAACTTGATGGCTTTTGGCTGCTGCGTCACGCGCGTGAAGCGGGACTCGTCCATCTCCGCCACCGCCTCGGCGTCTTCGAGCTCACTGCTCTTGTTGCGGCGCGAGTTGGATTTCTCCTTCGCGGCGGCCTTGTTCTTCGACATCTCTTTCCCCATCGCGCTCGATCCACCCATCAAGAACGACGTGAACACGTCCGACTGATACATGACGCGTGATTAATACACAACACACGAGTCGTTAGTGAATGATTCAATGTGACTACAAAAAACACACGCATAGACGATCGAATCGCCCTCCTACGCACCTGCGCCATGAGGAACGCCATTTTCTTCTCTCTCGCGGATTTTTTGCTCCACTCGGTATCCTGCGCCAGGTTCTGCTTCACGGCCTCGAGAGACTTGGATTGCAGGTCTCGCTGCTGCTGCAGCACCGCCTCCTCCTCCTTCAAGAGCGCCTCCCGCTCCTCCTTCGAAAGCAGTTTTGTGTCTTCGGCTTCGGTAGTCGAGGCGTCGCCCGCCTCTCCTTCGTCAGCATCTTCGTCTTCATCGCCAGCCGCGTCCTCGTCGTCGTTATCTTCTTCCATGGACACGTCGCCGCCGTCGTCCGCCTTCTTGGATCCAGCATCGGACGCCGCCTCGTCGTGGGAGCTGTCGGCGGCGCTAGGGCTGCTGCTGGGGCTGCTGCTGGCGCTGCTGCTGCTCTTGTCGTCGTCCTCGATGTGCTTCATGGTGCGCTCTTTCTATCTCTATCGTCGCACTCCCTCTTGCTTTCGAGCTTCGCGCGGCTTCTTCCTCCTTCCGTCGATCGATCTAATTATCGCTTCTGCCAACCGCTCGAAATTGGCCTCAAGATTTGGCGCCAAGAGAGCGGCCTAGTCCAGTACTGTATTTTCCCTTTTAAATACGACACGATTTGGCGCGAACGGAGCTCTCTTTTATGTCTAAACCGGATAATTGAGGAATGCTTTAACCTTGCTGACATGTGAAGTTGATTGCAAGGTGAACAGGGTGAACACTCACTCAATCACGCAGAGCCATCGTTCCGATTGGGGTTTTGGGATCTCCTTTGTCTGCACCTTAAGACCAGAGCCTGGTGCGAAGCACACTCGACGCCTGAAGCTCCCTGAACGGATTTGAACGCATGATGGACGATGGAAACAAAAGAGACACATTTATGATATTGATGGCAGCGCACTTATGCGTTCTTCTTGTGCTTCTTGCTCTTCTTCTCCTTCTTCGAGTCGCGCGACCCGCCTCCTCGCAGCGCGTCCATGATGCTCGCCACGTCCGCGCTCTTCTCCGCGACCTCCTTGCGCTTCTCCGAGGCCTCCGTGTCCTCCTCCGAGACATGCTTGCGCTTCTTCTTGCTCTTCTTGCTCTCGTCCGCAACGGGCTTGAAGCTTTTCTTGGCTTTCTTGCTCTTCTTGCCCGCTGGCTCAGCGTCGTCCTCGTTGTCCACGACGTCCTTGAAGAGCTCTGCGATCTTGTTCTTCTTCTCGTACAGCGCCTCCCACTTCTCGCGGTTGCTGCGGAACTCAAAGAGGTTGCACGTGTTCATCACCAGCTGCGAGAAGTGGCTGCCGGCCAGTTTGCTCTCCACCTGGACCAGCTCTTCGACCACCAGCACCTTCTGCGCGAGCTCCAGCTTCTCGTAACACTTCATGACGGAGAAAGCGCCAAGACGGTCCATGGCAAGAGACCCGAAACTGCCCACGAATCGCTCGAAGAGGGCTTCGCGAACCCACTTGGTCTCTTCGCTGTCCGACTCCCAGATCGGCTCAATGAGGAAGCGACTGCCAGTCGAGTCCTTCGCCAGCGCCACCAGCTGCGCAGTGTTCAGCGAGAGGATCCCCTTGTACAGAGGCGCGACCCAGTCGGCATACTCGAACTTCATCAGCTCCGAGATGAGCTTGGCACCCATCACGTTCAGGTTGATTTTCGCCGCACCGCCAGTGGAGAGTTGCAAGCCCAGAAGCGCAGGCACGAACTCTTTCTGCACAGCCTCCGGCTTCTTGCTCTCCAGCTTCTTCACCGCGTCGATCAAGAGCCCGAAGATCTCTTTCTGCTGCAGCTTGAACTTAACGCACATCTCCACGAGGCGCCAGACGACGCCCGGACGCCCCATGGACAGCGTCCAGAGCGAGTGCAGCAGTTCCTCCAGCACTTCGTTCGCCAGCTCTTCCGAGCATACGCGCTGGATCGCGTTCTGCACGACGTAGTTGGCGATGTTGTGCTGCGCGAATTCGACCATCTTGCCCTTGATGCTTCGGCGGAAGAGCTTTGTGAAGAATTTGTCGCTCACGCTGGCGAACAGCGCCTCAATGAAGTGGCTCGTGACGGCATCGCCGGCAAAGTCGTAGAACGCCTTCTTGCTCACTTCTTCGTCGTCCCATCGCAGCACGCGCTCGACAAGAGTCATCTTGCTCTTCGCAGGTGCCAGCTTCAGCGCGCTCGCGATCAGCGGACCCGAGTTCGGGTCATACATGAGGTTGAGGATTTCGTGTGAGTGCGCTGACATGAAGTTCGTCAGGATTTCGTTGAACAGGTCGTCGAAAGTCGACGGGATCTCGAAAGTGACCACCGAGCCGTCCTTGGCTTCCCCGAACGTGACGACGCGGTGCTTGGCTTTTTTGCCGCGCTTCTCAGCGATAAGAGGCTTGCCGGCAAGCACAGCGAGCACCGAGCGCATGACGTGGCTCGCACTCACGTCGTTCATGAGCGTGAGCCATTCGCCCTCGACTTCCTTCACCATCGTGATGATCAGGTGGCTCATCGGCGGAGTCTCTTTCAAGCGGTCGTCCTCATCGTTCGGATCATCGGTGGCCCCCTGTTGTTCCTTCTCCACGATGCCGCTGGAACGCGAGAGCAGGTTCTGCAGCACGTGCGATGAATAGCGGTTCGTCCACAAGTGGCTGAAGTACCCGTGCATCTTGCTGAAGAAGTAGCGCAGCTGCCCGTCGCTCATCTTGGGCATGAACACTTCGATCAGCTCGCCGGCGTGGCGATCCGACGCCGCACTCGCCGCTCGAGGCGCGAGCTCTTCCAGCACGTTCCAGAGCAACAGCTCCACCTCGTCCTCCGTGGCGTCTTCCGCTGGTTGCGCCATCATCTCCGTCACCTCTTTCAGGTACGAGAGCGTGTCGGGCTCGAGGCGGCGCGGGCGCAGGCGCCTGTGTCGCATTCATAGAATATCAGGCAGAGAGATTAGTGAGGTGCAATAGCAGAGCCACAAGCACTAGGACCATTCATATGCATACGCACTCTGGTCGCTGGAAGGACGGCTTGTCATTTGGGTCTGGTTGGTGCTCGTGCTGGTCGTGGTCGGCCATGCTGGTGCTTCAGACGCGCTGCGTTTGTGGGAATTGGGCAGTGGCGTTTTGACTCTTTGACTCTTGGAGCTCCAAGTCACGTTCGTCCAATGAGTCCACGAAGTTTAGGTGATGTGGACCACCTATCACTCGTTTAAATTTCAGCCAATCATGGTGATGAGTCAATTTGGTTGGGCAAAATGGTTTTTACCGATGTCAGCACTTTGCTCGAGGCGATTTGCTCAAGGTGATTCTGAAGTGCCAAAGGCACGAAAGAAAGCACTGAAGATCGGTCGTGAGGACGCCCCGCTCTCGATCCCTTAAGAATTATTTTGCTGTTTGGTTTATGAATACAGTCTGAGCATGCGACCGGCACGTCGCCATTTCGTTCTCCCAGGATGAAACTTCATCAGATCAAGACGCCATGGCGGATCGCAGATCAACATTCCACATCACCAGTGGAAGGGGCTCATTCTGCTTCCAGTAGACCTTGCTTCGAGGTCCAAATCCATTTGATATCACCGATGCATGTGAAATGGAACCATCCAAAGATTTTCGACTCGTTCACTTCGATGCATCAGACAGTAATATAGCACACTCCAAAACTGAAGATGAATCAATACAGGAATTTCGCTGCCAACACAGTACAGTATGGCGAAGATCGCAATCGTGTTCACCTCGCCAAACAAACCAAGGAGGGAGTCGAGACCGTCGAAGGTATGACCGCCGAGATCTACCAGATCCCAGAAACGCTACCAGAAGAATTGCTCGCTTTGCTCCACGCGTTGCCAAAGAAGAAGCACCGGCTCGCCACCCCAGACGCACCCAAGGAGGCCAACGGCACCTTTTTCGGTTTCCCTACCCGATTCGATTCGACCGGCGCGCTCTGGTCGAGCGGTGAACTTGTGGGCAAGCCTGCAGGTGTGTTTTATCGACCGGCACTCAATGCAGTGGTCAAGAGACTACCGCGTTCACCACACTGACGTTTTTCGTCCACCAGGGGCTGACGTACGTGCCGGTTGGCCACCGCTCGCCGCTGCTCTTCGACTTTGAGGAGATCCATAGCGGTTCGCCATGGCGTGCGGGCTGCTACGCTCTCCCAAATGGCTCTGACAAGCCATCACACTTGGACCTGGAGGTCGCCAAGGTGCAAGGCGAGTCGTTTGCTCAAATCACCAATAAGTTGGCGGCTTAGTTTCGTGGATACTTACCTGTTCTGTTGGGCCTGTAGCGCCAGCGCATAGCTGGAAGGTTTCCTCGACGAAGACTTCATCGATAGGTACTGAAATACTGTAGAGTAGCTTTGCCTAAAGACCTTTTGTTCTCTTCGAAAAGATTCGTGCTCCATGTGGAAGTCTGTCGTGGTATAACAGGTGAAGAGGCAACAACTTCATCTTTTCGGTTCCATGCCGCTCTTCTTCTGCGCGCATGCTCGTCTATTAACAGGGTTTATTAATAGGGTTCTTGTGCCGAGTCACTTTAGCAGGCGCACGGAGTGTTGCTGCTCGAGCGATTGACAAGGAGAGCAGCCCATGCTCCTTTGGTGAACATGTCCCATAACAGCTCCAGTGAAATGGACGCCTTTCCAGCTCAATCGAACTACGCAATTAAGGAGCCATTGGGTTTGGCAGCAACACTCGCATGTATGTACTGACCACAGCGCTTACATACTCAGCGGTGAGCTGGTGATGGCAGCGCTCCTCTTGGAAATACCAAAAGCAGCACCAACTCAGCAGGAGGAGAAGCGAAGAGCAGTTTCATTCGCAAACTCAACAATCAACAAATCAGGTTGCTTGATTTTACCTACCCCTTCTGCATCAAGGATCCAGTTTCCACCAATGCGCGTCCAGATGGTGTTTCAACGTGACAACCGAGTTGAGGGGCTCCTGATTCTGCGAAATTTGCTATACACAGTGTGTCATTTTGTCCATTTTTGAACAGAGGCAAAGACTCAGTCGCCTGAAACTCGCAAAAAGGGATTCTTACTGAATAAGAAATCGACACTGTACGTAGGGTGTCCCTAAGCTTGAGCGTTGTTTTCTTGAGAGCGGGCGTGAGACTGGACATCCGGAGCACAGCTGAAGATCCAAGTCATGGCTCCATCCTTTACACGCTGCTGCCCAGCTCTTTCTTCAGACGCGCAGTCGCCCACTCACTCCTCATTCGCGAATCCGCCCGCTCACCAGCAGCACTCCCAGCAACAGCTACAGCAGCATGAGTGCGCTGATGTCTGCGCTCCTGGCGCTTGCGTTCGACCAGCTCTGGCTGCCGCTGCAGCAGGAGGTCGCCGCCAACGCCGCGTTCCTCTATGGCGACGCGGACGCAGAGTACGAGCAGCCCGTGCGCGCAGTCAAGAACCCCGAGCGAGATCCTGTGGCTGACACGATGCGCGTGACGTGCAACAACAGCAGCAACAGCAAGAAGCAGCGCAACACCCGCCGGAAGAAACAGAGCCCGGCTCCACAGCCAAGGAGCGCTCTTCCTGTTGCGATCGCAAAGGAAAAAGTGGAGGAGCTCGCCCGTGACTCTCACTCTGACGCATCCACCTGTGGATCGTCGGACGAAGAGGACCACGAGGACGCAGAAGATCTGGGGGAGAGAGAACGGAAGCTCATGCTGGCGCGCGCGCAGCAGATCAAGAACATCACTCAACCGCAACGGCAGTCCCGAGCCACGGAAAGGACGGCAAGTCGACAGAAATCAGCAGTGGCGCCAGCTGCATCAGCTCCTGCTCGCAAGCAACTTCAGCAAGAAGCCTTGTACCCAGACGTGTGCGCCCCACTGCGGCTGCGCAACGTCACCAACACACTCTGGAACTGGTCGGTGTTTTCAGGCTTCCAGGTCGACCGATGCCCGCTGCATTTGTTGCAGCATCATGGCTGTGAATCGATTGAAGGATACGAAGAAGCGTGGGATGGAAACGACGTGCGCGATCGTTTGCTCCAGATACTAGATGACGACAAAGAAGAGCAAGATCTCTGATATGTAAAGTGTAATATTTATCTAGTTGGCATGCACGCTCTCATCGACAAATATTGATGCGCTGCGATCCACTCACTGTCAATACACGGTCAAAAAAGTAATGCACGTTGCTTGTGATTTTGACTTGGAAGGAACAGAAGTCCATTGCCAAAGATGCTCTGAGGGCGTCCCACCTGCCGTCAGCGACAATGACTGACATGTGCAAAACGCGAAAGAAGAGCGAGCTCTGTGTGAAACACCGAGAATACGTCAAAAGCTAAAGCTCAACAAGTTGCCATTATTTACCAACCCGGCTTTCCAATTCCGTCTTTCACATCTACAGGAGAGACGTACTCTTGCATTGTGATCTGCTGGTCAAGCTTGGATCCCGCGGGAGCTGAAGAAATGGGGGTCGGAGCTGATGCCACAGCCATTGGAGCTGGTGTCACAATTGGAGGCGCTGGAGTGACCAAACTTGGTGATGATGTCGCCACTTTAGAGCAGGAGTTGGAGTGAGAGCAGCCTCAGTCGGGATAGGAGTCGCAGTAAGCGGAGCTGGTGTCTCTACTGTGGTTGGAGCAGCCGCCTCCACAGTTGCTGGAGCTGGTGCATCATCTGTTAAAACAAGAGTGATATGTGTCGGAGCTGGCGTACTTACTGTCAATTCAGGAGTCTTCGCGTCGTTGGTGCTGGAACTCACTCCAGCCCCATGAAACGCACGCGTAGCGGATTCAGGCCGAAAATTCTAGCGAGCTCTCCTCAGAGGAGGATCTTTTGGGTAGAAGCTCGTCCTCAGTGTGCTTGTCTTCCTCACTCTGCACCGCGCGTCGCTTGAAGACGGTGATAGCCTGCGCCTCGACGGAATACCAGCAAGTCCAAGCTTGGTCCGTTCCACGTGTGTTTGCTCAACTTATGCCAGGTGCCAATAGCTGGCCCCATTTTCCGTATGTCTTCGTCAAGAGCTGACTGACGAGTTGGCAGCTAACCACTCTAGCACATCGTGGCGGCCGTTCTCTGCAGCGTACTCCGCAGCCTTTCTCGACCAGCCTTCTCTTCGATTGGCGTGGAGCCACTCAAGCATCGCTGTATTGCCACTGCGAGCAGCTTCGTCCATCGCTGACGTCGTGCAGCCTTCCGTCCTGTGTCGATGCAGCCACTGCACGATATCGAAATGACCGTTAGCAGCCGCCCGGTTCATTGCCAGAGCTGTGCACCCTTCACGCCGGTACTCGTGCAGCCACTTGACGATTTCTAGGTGTCCGTTCGCTGCGGCGCGATTCATGGCGTGCTTCGTGCAGCCTTCTGAGCGATTCTCGTGCAGCCAGCGGACTATTCTCAAGTGGTTGTTCTGCGCCGCAGCGTCCATCGCATCGGTTGTGCACCCCTCCGACCGGTTCTCGTGCAGCCACATGAGAACGTCGAGGTGTCCGGAGAGCGCTGCGCGGTTCATGGCCCATTTGGTGCATCCTTCCGGGCGATTCGCGTGCAGCCATTTGACCACGTCGAGATGGCCCTCCTGAGCCGCATAGTCCATTGCCGACGTGGTGCACCCTTCCAGCCTGTTGGTGTGCAGCCACTGCACAACCTCCACGTGACCGAACTGGGCGGCGCGGTTCATGGCATCCACCGTGCACTCTCGTGTTCTGTGCGCGTGCAGCCACTGGAGCACCTCGAGTCGGCCGTGTCGCGCTGCGCCGTCCATCAGACAGCTCTTGAATCCTGTCAGGTTCTCTGCGTTCTCGTGGAGCCAGCGCAACACCTCCAGCCACCCCCCGCACGCCGCCGTGTACATCGCATCCGCCACGCGCGTGTCGGGTCGCACCGCCAGCACCCAGCGCACCACGCGCATTCGTCCACTCTGCGCCGCCGCCCGGGCAATGCTCTCGAAACGCGTCACTGTAACGTACTCGTCGTCACCGCGATACTCGAGGTCGGCGGCTTTGAGCACGCGCGGGTTCCCGTCGGCGTAGTGCGCCAGGATGCGGTCCAGCAGCGCCGCGTCTTCTCTCGTCACAACACGCTCGATGGACCAGCGCACGGACGCGTCTGCGAACGCGTCGATGGCGTTGACCACGTGCGCCAGCGCGGCCACCGCCGGCCGCTCGCGACAGACTACGAGGACCCCTGCAAGCAGTTGCATACTCGGTGCAGAGATTGATCGAGCGAGCGAATTTTTTATTGTTCACTCAGAGTGAGAAGTTCACGCTGTTCTTGTAGAGGGAGATGCAATGCCGAATCTCAAATTTCACCACTTCACTGACTTTCGGAAGTGCCAAACAGAACAGCATGATTGAGCCTTGCATTTGATAAACCTGCGCGGTGTGGGGCTGATTTGACTGATGAAAAAATGCGGAAGAAGAGACAGCAAGCGCTGTGGGTTTGTCGAATTGGAGAAATTGGAACGGAGCGGCAACGATGTGAACTTCCCAGTTTGCAGGGACACTGGAGAAGCGGTTGATCAATAAAGTTCGTTGGGGAAACGCAGTTCCGCCGGTGGTGAAGTTTGCAGTGTTTGTTGGTTTACAGCAGCAACCTGAAACAGACACGGAGAGATTAGCCGGGTCAGGGGGTAGTAGTGGTGCTTTTGGATTCGTGTGCATGTGCAGTTAGTTGCAAGGCATGCATGGAAATAAAACTGTGAATATCGCAAAACAGAGAGCGTGGTTGGTATTTTTACGAACGTTGCTGGTGTGTTGGCGTTTGCTGAAGAAATGCGCAAAAAGAGAGAAGCGATTGGTTGAGGTTAACGGAGTAGATTCTATGGCAGCGATGCAGTACGCTGAGACCGAATGAGTGAGCACACATGAAGTATGACGTTAGCAGCAGCACGATATCCATGCGCAGCTTCGTCAGAACCAACAACGAGAAAATTGCATATGAAGTAGCAGCACCAGTCGGAGTGTTGGTGTTTGGTGACTTGATGAGTGTGTAGGGGTCAGATTATGCTTTTCGGAGCGGAAATTCGTATGTGAGTTTGAAGCCAGAGCTGGTGACGCATACAGAGGGCAGTGGCGTGAAGGGGCAGACGGATTTCCGATTTTGCGTGCGGCGGTGGCGATGTGATGGGGTACAGGAGAAGAGCGCAATTCGCGAGTGGAGCAGTTTGGAGTGTGCTAGTGGTTGTATGACACAAACGATATGACTTGTTCGACATGAGGAGATTACAGGAGCGTGTGGAAAGATACCATTACACAGGGGGTGTAAAACAGCAGTTGACTACAGATAAAGACGAAGCCGAATGCCCACCAAAATCACGGAGTTAAGCTCATTTGTCCCACTGTATCTCAAACGACACTTCGCAATGTCCACCAGCAATAAATAGATCATTTTAGCCAATCAGATGAGTTCCCGAAAGAAACGCAGTTTCATCAAAAAAAGGATGCCATGTTATGAATTTTAGACAACCGCACATGGAAGTGCTTTCTCAAAACTGCTCCTAATGGCGTTTTATATGAAGAAGGGATGGCTGACTACTATCTGTGTGATTTACAGAACGGGAGAAGAAGAATTGCGATGCCCAGAGGACCAGCTCTGTTGGACTTCGAGAAGGGTCAGATTTCTGCCATGCATGCTACCGGAACAAACCAGAGAGAGATTGCTCGCGTGATTGGAAGGTCCAAGTGTTGTTGGGTCAGGTGAGCTGGGGTGAGTAAATTGAGAACTGAATGTGTATTTGCATATGCATGTGCACAAGCTGTGGCCCTATCCGTTACCTACCACTTCCTCATGCACCCTTACCTTGGCATCGCGTGAGTGCGCCGATTCAACAGGTCGCCCAGCGAAACCGTGACCATCTCCAAACATCATTTAGGCCGCGATCTTTCGCGCCTCTTCGCGACACCCCGCGATCTTCCAACACCAAGACCGTCGTTAATGCCTACCTGCGCAACCCAGAAGGCTACAACATCATGAGGCACCCCGGCAGACACTCCAACCTGACCCCAGCAACCGTTCGTCGTATCGTTCGAGCAGCCCAGACCAGCCAGTACAGCTCCTCGCAGCTCGTCCACACCCTCGACCTCACCGTCTCGGCTCGCTCCGTGCGTGGTGTACTCGCCAGCAAAGACACGCTGCGCTACGTGAAGCGCAAGAGCAGCCCCGTGCTCACGAAGGCCCACAAGCTGGCTCGCCTCGAATGGGCTCATGCCTCTGTGACCCTTGGGGAGAAATGGGAGTCGGTGATCTTCTCGGACGAAAAGAAGTTCAACCTCGACGGCCCCGATGGGTTCCAGTACTACTGGCACGACCTTCGTCGCGAAGAGCAGGTATTCTCGAAGCGTCAAGCGGGAGGCTGGTCGGTGATGGTTTGGGGTGCGTTTTCCGCGAAGGGTAAGTCTCGCTTGGCCGTTCTGCACGGCAAGCAGAACAGCAAGGCGTACGTGCGCATGCTGCAGCAACATCTCGTACCATTCGCGCAGCAGCAGCACCCACGTGGGTTCACCTTCCAGCAGGACAACGCCTCCATCCGCCGCTTGCGCTGCACCATGGGCTGGTTTGCCGAGCAGGATGTGCCCGTCATGCGCTGGCCAGCGTTGA
>JAASGK010000718.1:0-17476 GCA_023334195.1 Globisporangium emineosum
CCCCTTCCAGCCAATCAACGGCTGACACGCAGCGTCGATCACAAGTGGCGACCGACGCGTACCTAGCGTACTTCAACCGTACCTATCCACTAAGTACGTCTAAAGTAACCTAAGTAACCTGAAGTAGACACCCAAAAGTAGCGGGATGAGATCCTACCCACATATCATGCCATGGGGTTCTCCTAACCCTACCCCAGGCCATTGGATTTATCTGGCCTGGGTTATGTCCTGTCTCAATTTTATTATTTTATTTGTGGTCATATATATACGGTAATGGGTCCGTAATTGACAAAAAACAATTTCGTACTTCAAATTAACTTAGTAACCCCGTCGTGTATTGTTTTGCGTATTTCCTAGGACCTGAAGGGTACCCTTCATTAAGCAGGAGCAATCGGAGTTTTGGTGTGGCCTCACCATGCGATGCACACGCATCCTGCTAAAAAAGTAGATTCGTGTCGACTTCGGAGGTGCGGTGAGCCAATGGCGATGGACGTGAACAAGTTATTTCTGTTGTTCTCAAAACTTCAGGCATTCAAAACGAGTTCAAGCTACAACCATGAAGAAAAAACAAGTTCTCATTTCATTCATTTTTCATTTGGTCTCAAGCCGAAAAACACGCAGATACGCAATACACAGTCCAGCTTGGAGAGGGAAATCGCTGTGTGCTCGATCTCCTACGACGGAACGTGAAACGCAGAGCTGCTCGCGATATTGTGGCGACAGATTGGGCACGACGGACGCGGAAGCCGCTCCACGCAGGCGTTGCAGTAGATATGACCACAAGGAATCAACACCCGCTCCACCTTGTTCTCGAGACAGATCGCGCAGATCAACGAATCCTGAGCATCCTTCTTCTCGCGAATTGCATCGTCAATCTGAGCCGACGCCACGCGTCGTCCTTCCTCGGCTTGCTCCAGCCGCTGGCGAAGGCGAAGATTCTCGTGCAGGAGCTCCTCATACTCGGTGCTCAACGAAATGTTGAATCGCGAGAGCATGTCGTTCACTGCTGACACTACATTTGTAGCAGGCACTATCGTCACTGCATGTCCGTTGTGAGGCGAGGTTCCGCCGTTCAGCGACAAGGAGGCAGGAAGTTGGTTCTGCTGCAAGTCCCCAGCAGCACGCTCCACAGCTCGACTAACAAGGTTCTCGACTAAAGTTGCTTCTCCCTGGACTTCTCCGGCTGCGCTGGAGCCAGCGCCTTGGCGTGCAGACTGAAAAGTGTAGATCTGACTGCTTGGAAACCATCTGGCAAGCGTTTTCGACACTTTCACTTCATAGTTGCTGATTCCAGCGTTGTTTGTCTGTTCCTGCACAATTTTCCCATACCGGGGAAGTCCCTCGAGCTCAACCGCAACGATCTCTCCAGGTAAATGTGAGTTCAGCGGCGCTAGCTCGATCGCAGCTTGGTCGGTCTCTGCCAACGGCTCTCCAATGACTCCTCGCAGCTTCTCGACGATCAAATCAGTATCCTCGCACATGTTCATCAGCTGGAGCAGCGAGTCAATCTCAGTGACGTCACACGTGAGAATTGACTCGATACTGGAACACTCTTGCAAGATACCTCCAAGAAGCTGGTTGATGCACCCCGCAACAACTTGGCTCAAGCGGAGACCATTCTGGGCTTCCAACGTGCGCTTGGCAACATAGATGACGTGAGCACTCTGGTCGAGGAACGATAGGCTAAGCATCGACGCCGAACTTTTGGTCACATCGACTCTTCTGAGCGGATAGTCCAGCTTCGCAATGAACTGAGACTGCAATGTATCGACGTACTTGATTTCAAACCTCGCCAGGTCCACAATGCGCCGGTTGATATCTTCGAAATCGGGAATAAATCCAAATGGTTCGTTCGAAGTTGCCTTCTGCTGTTGCACCGTGATGATCTTCCTAACTCCATTTCCGAATTGCTGCGAAGCAAGAATGGAGTTGAAGTGAGCAACTGTGTCGCATAGACGACGCGTGTCAAGGCCGTCGGTGCGAAGCTCTTCCGTCACGACAGCACTAATGCCGGGAACGCCCAAGATCTGGCACCACCGGGTAGAGACTCTGGGATGCACCACATGCAATTCAGACAGGTTGATTCGCGCGCAGAGCCACGGCGAGTCGTTGTACGCCATCTGGAGCATCGGTTCCATTACAGACAAACTGGACGGGAGATGAATACTCTTCTTGGCGCCAATCGACAATGTTTGGCTGCTGTCTGCTAGAGTCTCGGCTAGCAGGTTGACGATGCGAGCGACAGCGATCAACTCGTTCAGATTGAGCGGCTTCCCCCTACACTCAGCATGGAGATCTTGAAGCAGCACGATGTAGTCCTCCACCTCTGGGGTGTCTTTCGATCCAAGGCGACGGAAGAGCGTGTCATAGGCCCCAAACGCACGAGGCACTTCGTACATCAGTGGCGCCAGATTCTCTCCGAGATGGAAATACAATCGAGATCCTTTCACGAGCGATGATCCAATTGGGACTATTGCCGCATTTGCGACTCGGAGTTGCTCGTCACTGCACAGAGTCTCCCATGAGCTTTGCAGATACTTGAATATCTCCTGGAATACTTCCACCATGGGGAGATGGAACTGCCACTGTAAAGTGGATGATCTGTCTCCAGAGGTCTCACCTGTGATATGGAATAAGTGCGCGAGAACGACGTCTTTCTCTGGCGGCGAGACGATGCTTAGCCGGCTCCAAAGGATTCGGGGTGGCAACACCGAACTCAACACGATCGGCTTGCTTGTGAATACGAGTGCTTGGTCATCTGAGGTTGCACAATCTGAGTATTTCATGACCACTGTGCGAGAAGTGAAGCTTCCGGCTGACGCTGTGCGTTCATAACACACTGCTGGAACAAACGCGATCTGCGAGAGAGTCTCAAAGAAAGATCGGGAGCGATCGAACTTTTCAAAATTCTGCACGAAGAACTGGTGAAGCGCAATAATCAGGGTCTCGTCGTCAGCGATCAACTCCAACTTATTCGAGAAAAGAGCTTCGATTCGGCGTGCACACCCAATAAAGATATCGACCGTGATATCACTGCTCAGCCCAATCTCTCCCATGAGATCAAGCCACTCTGAGCTCTGGTATTTGTTCGCTGGAAACTGCTCTGGGACACCACGGTATATCGTTGTCAAAACCTTGTTCCGCGGATCAAAGAATGAGCTCGCTGGCTGGTAGACTCCGTTCGCGTCTCGGAACAGTGCTGTGATCTTCAACATCCTGGTGAGCTCGGAGTCGCCACGCAGAGTCTGCCATTTTTGCTTGATAATGCCGAGAATGGTGTCGCATTGTTCTGGGGCAAGCTGACCGTACATCGGAAGCAAGTAAATCAGCAACTTAGCGTCGCTCATCTCTTGAACACCAAGGTCTCTGTAAAACCCTGTCAGCCGCGGATTCATCTTCAAGAAACTCTGACGAGCGTTTGGAGGCAGCGGAATTGTTGCCAAGTCGATCTCCGGTGGAACTAGATAAAAGTCCCCAACGTCAATCGCACAGGCAGCATGGCAAATGTTCACGAAAATCGGAAGCTTCTTGAGCATATCGAGATGCATTCGATTGAATCCTCCGTGATTGCTGCCATGGTAACTGAAGAACTCGGCAAGGAAATTGGCGTCTTCCTCGCTCATCCTGTTCCAGTCGATACCACTCCAAGTAGAAGTAGAGAGAGCATCCAAAACGGTGATTGCCAGGTTTCGGCTCTGCGGCACCATGTCGCTTTCTTGCCCGGTAAAGTAGGAAAGCTCGATTATTGCGGTATTCAAGCGACCCAACGCATTGTGGAGAGTCTCGCGGCTGCAATACTCGATCTCGATCACTTCTTCAACCATGTCAATTACAACTGCTTCGCCTTGCTCCTCAGCTTGCTCAGCTTCCGTTTCGACTTCGATCAGAGCGTTCTCTTCACTTGGGGTCGAGTTGTTGGGTTGCTCACTTGTCAGAGGCTCATCACTGCTACTGATAGTCACAGATGAACCATCGCCGTATGAGAAAGCATCCGAGAATTGGTTACTTTTGTTGTCGCTCGACTTCTTCTCTTCTTCATCTGAATCGCTCGCTCCCACACTCGCACGCATCTCCGAATCATCTTCTTCATCCGAAATTTCTTCGACCATTTCCTCCTTCAGCAGTCTATTTTTCGACAGCTCCATCAGCTCTCGCCGCTCTCTTTCAAGATCTGCCAACTTTTCTTCGTGATTCTCTGCTGTAGTCGCGAACCGGAGAGATACTTCATCGACGATACTGGGTACACCTGACTCACGCCAGATACAAAGTGCCGCATCTGGTTTTCCACAGGTAACGAGGCGTGACCCCTTTACTGGAATAAGAGGCCACGAACTGAAGTAGCCCAATGATCGACGCTCAAATCGCACTTCCTGCCAAAATCGATGCAGCCAGAGTCGATCGATTTGGTCGCGGCTCTCAGGATCCCACGCCACAATGTCTTGGTTCTTCCACCTGGATGGAAGCACTTGATCGATGTGATCCGACAGCGTCTTGATCGAGAAGAATGTCAAACCCATGACCGAAACAAATCGACTGTCGGAGAAGTAGGCGTGAAGGCGTTGTCGAGCTTCCAGCGAAATGAACATGTTCGCTCTTGGTGCCAGAAGTTGGACTTGGTTGAATGTTCCGAGCACATAACTGTTGCGTTGGTTGAGCCGAATTATACCTGCGCTGCCATCTTCAAGAGGTAGCACTGGTAGACCGTTAAACTCAGACCAAATGGTGCTTGTCTCGCTGGGAAGTGGGAGCTGCACATCGCTGAGGCAGTATTCGAGCAGCGGTAAGCAGACGCTGGAATGGATGTCCGATGCTCTCATGCGCTGAAGAAATCTTCGCATCGCCCTTGGCGTCAGAGACTGCACACGCGAAGGAAGTAATCGGGAACAATCTGCTAAGAGTACTTGAGGGATGTTGAAGGCTGGGAAGTGAAGTTGCGCAAAAGATGCCACCTGCAAAGAATATAAAAACCAAACGTGTCAGTAAACGCACAATACTACGCGAGATCAGAAAAGCATGGACATACCTGGATATCCATGCCAACAAGGTTAACCATGAACCCGCTGTTTAGAGCTCGGTAACTTCCGTCCGTGCACAAAAAGAGCTCATGGGACGCGATGTTCTGGTACATCAGGTTTTGTACCAAGGTCCCCAATTCGTTGTTCTTGATGTTCTGTATACATACAGACACACACACAATAGCTCGTTAACATCAATGCGCGAGTCACCACACAACAACAGCAAAAGACAGGAAAACTTACCCTGTACAGACGAGGCCACACGTTGTACAACGCCTTCGGATACGTGCTTTCATACCGTCTCTTCGCTACCAAGAGCAGCTTCATGTACGCGTCGACCACGCCATCTTCAAGCAGCGTTCTGTTCCAGTTGGCCTTCACTTGCGACTCACTTCCATTGACTGTGCTGCTGCTGAAACCGTTGCCACTGTTGAAAGGCAAGGAGACGAGAAGACGCTTCTCCTTCATTGTCTTCTTGAAGCAACCATTGATGTGAACCGGTAAACCAATCTGCTGTCCAGTATCGACATTCTTGTACAGGCGACCGCGCAACAGACTTGCAGGATTGTTGTCGTGATACAGGTGGCATGCGATGCTAACGTAGGGCGTCGAGCCAAGCACTTCGTGCACCGGTGAGCAAGCCAGATCTCGACTTCTTCCGGCTCCAATGTTGTCACACAGCAACCACGTATCGCGATGATGGCGATTTTCGATGTCCAGTTCGATCTCAAACTCGACTTGATTCTCAGGTACAACTGGACTCTTGAAGAAACTCTGCAGCGAAAACTTCTTCCTCCACTCTGTACTCGTTTGCGTCATATTTTTTCTCCTCAGCGTGTCTTCTCGTGACGCGAGTCTTGCTTCAGCATGGCAACGAGTCTCGTATTCGGAGTTCTTTCCAATACTCCACGCAGAAACACGGTACACAGTCTCAGTGAAGACGAGTGCGTCAGAAATCTGCGTCTTGATGGAGTCGATCAGATGTTCCGCCACTTGACCACCCATTGCAAACGAGGAAACCTCCGAGGCTGCTTTTCTCCATGGGAAGCGAATCAGAGTGCTTTGCGTGCCTTTCGCGACATCGCCCGGACAGGAAGGCAGGTTGCAAAATGGAAGAAGCTGGTCTGGGTAGCCCGAGAAAGCTTCATCCAAGATGTCATACCGACGTGCTGTTCCAGTTGACGATGAGCCTGTTGATGGCAGGTACGTCCCGCTGGGATCGAGCACATAGAAGCCGCTGCCGCTGAGAATTTGAATGCAGTCGGAAAAGAAGAAACCACTGAGAAACCCTGGTCGCGACGACTCTCCTCCAAAGAGCCCGTTGATGTCACGCGCGCTAAGAGTCAAGCCGTGCACGTGTATGCAAATGGCTTCATGCTGCAAACTTTGCAAGGATGGTTGAATAACTCTTTCAGACGGGTGGTGCCTGTAATCCACGAAAATGTCCACTTGTGTGCCACCGCGACGCTCGGCTGCAAGAAGAATCTCGGAGAAGAACGTGGCATACCACTCTTGAACCTTCGCCGGCAGAACGCTTTGTAGCGATTCGACAGACGGGCAAGTAATTCGCGTGGTGCTAGCCGTTGATTCGGCGTACTTGGAGTGTAACGACGTAGCACCCAGTGCGACAGCTACATCTCTGTGAACATCATTGTTAACAAAAATGCAGCCCTGTCGGATTCCATGCATCTCGTTCCACGCCATGTCATCGTAGGTAAGCTTGGCAGCGGTCTTCAGATGGTTTGCAGTGTTCAAAACAACCCGTTTTTGTGGTGGAAATCTCTTGATGACGTCCTTCAGACTGTCAAGATTTTCCCCAAGGAGAGAGTAAATCTTCAAGCATGCCTTGACGCGATGCTGGCCCAGCTTAACCCCTCTTGGTAAGCGAGCGAGAGCTTCTAGATAGTCTTCGACGTCAAACGATTCCTTGATCCTGAAGTTCTCTAAAAAAGGGCGAGAGATGATTGACTCGGGTGGCGCAACGAAAAGCAGCGGCTCGAGATCAGCGTCAGCTTGATAGGCAACGCAGCTTGGTCTTGCAAACACCTTTCCGGTCCAAATCCATGGCGCATCTGACAACTTTTGATAAACCTCACTGAAAGTTCCATCTTGGTCTTCTGCTTCTCTTGCGACGTCCAGTTGCACATACAGTTGCTGCGCTTTCAAGACAATTTGCTTCGCGTGCCCCGGGAGCGCCAGACTCGCCATCTCTGACTCATTGATCTCAGAAGCCAAGCCAATCGCCTCAAGTTGAGCAGCGAGCACACGTGGTTCCACATCTTGCTTCCACCCGAACGCCGTCAAGAGCACTTCAGATGTCAGCTGTTCAGTCAGTATATGTTTGCTGTACGAACACGACCACTGTCATGCCCAAATACAAAAAAACGAACAAGGAGATGTTAGAACATAAGAGCTCACAGAAATGGAAAAGCAACTGTCACATACCGCATCTTTCTCGGGGCGTGTTTCCAGTGCGTTGGAAAGGCGCTTTCGATGACGTTGTCCGCTATCACCGCCTTCATCATAGACTTTCCACGGCATGTTGTCCTCTGGAGGTTGGGAGTGAACCGGCAGCCACAACACGTGCTTCAAACCGTCCACAATGCCATGGATACTATCTGCTTGAGCTTTTCCCTCGCTTTCCGCAGCCTTTGCCATCTCATCAAAGTGTTTGTTGACTATCTTCATCAGACTGACTGCTTTAGACCAAGCCATCTCAATGAGACTGTCCTCACCGCCTTGGTACAGCGATTCCACAGACCGAGCACTCTCTAAAATCGCGTGGCATGATAAACTTGTTCGCAGACCCAGTGATCGCAAAATATCCACGATTTCGGGAGTGGAGAACGCCTCACTGGGTAAACTCGTGCTTCCAACTAGCTCACTCAACTCTTTGCTGTTCGGGTCGTGAAGTTCGCTGATGTGACGAAGCGCGCGCTTTCGAGAAGGAATGACTGGTAATGATTGCAAGCGCTCGCGAAAACTCGAATCCTTCCGTTGGTGAAACGGGAGGGAGAGTAGTGCTTCGCTCACAATGCTATCCACCAGTGAAGGGTCGTTCGCTTCGAGAGCTTGCAAGCGCGGAAAGACGTGCTCCATTAAAATCTTCGTGTATGACCATTCTTCAAACTCCAGACTTCGAAGAAATTTCCGCACAGCGTCGCTGTCGATCACAAAGTAGGCTTCATCCAGAATTCGTGCATCGGCATCTGCCGCGGGAACGATTCGTCGCTGTCGAAGTGTCGTAAAAGTTCTTTCAATCTCTTCTTTCGTCGTCAAATCGTCATTGTCAACTCGATATGAGTTTCCCTTGTGGATGGAGAAAATCGGGAGGTCTCGTAAAGCTGGAAGACAGCTGTCCGAGATCACGTCAACTCCGTTCCTCGCAAAGTACTCGCAAAACCTTTGCCTCTCGGTCGAATCAATTGAGGAAAAGGCTTCTTCGAAGAGTCCACCAGCCTGCTTTCTCTGGGACTGGCTAATGGCAAGCAAGAGTCCATCCGAATTGAACTCGAAGGCAAGCTTGTTTTTCAAGATCCATTCGATACTTCGTTCACCGTTGATGAACGACGTGTCGATGACATAGACTCCCACTTTGCACATCATTTCAGACATCTTCGATCCGAATTCTGTCGACAGAGGCAATCCAAAGCGATCAATGAGAAGACATGGACTGGATGCAAGCGACACCCATCTCAGATCTGTCCCATCCACTTTGACCGGAGTGATTGGCCATTCTTTTGCAAATGCTTCACCAAATCTGTCGCCACTTTGCAAGTTCAGCTCGAAGTATCTCCACCATTTTCGTAACCATTCGTGGCTGATTCGAGCCGTGGTCTCAAGAGAAAATACTTTGTACTTGTGGTGTAGCGTTCGCTTCCAGCAGCCAGATAACATTCGCGGGAAGAAGTGACGCGTAACAGTGCCGACACTGAGTTCACGAACATTCGAGGTCGTGTACACTGACGGCAGTGCGTCGAAGTACTGTTTGTACTCGCCCAGAATCATCCGATTTGGAAACATCTCCAGCAACTCTTCTTCGATGGAGCTTCCGAAGTAGAACATTGACTCTGCGACGTGTTCTTGGTCAGAACGGACGAGCCGAAATTTCCCAAACGTTCCATTCCGCAAAGGAAGAATGGACAACTCATCCAGGAGCTCATACGAAGACGGAGATCCATTGACCCCTGAGATACAAAACTCAACGACACGCTCGGCGAGGTCATTTGACAATCTCGGAAGAAAATCTCCGGTCCGAACCATTGCGCAAAAGAATGCGGGTATCATCGAGCCATGAACAGCATCCAACTGAACTAGCAATTCCCGTAGAGAAGCTGGTGTATAGATCGTGTTCATGGACGCCGTCATGAGAGCCTTCTCCAGGAGTTCCCATCCGAGAATCGTTTGATCAACGACAACGCACGACTTTGGTGCAACGTATCGTCGGCTGCTATCGGTTACATCGGTCGATAGAGCTGGAGATGCTGCAAACAGCGGCTTGTTCTCCATAATGTGGAAAAGTGATCGAACGACAGTTGCCCATGGACCTGATGGTAACTGGTTCGGGAAGAACGCGAAGTACTGAGCCATGTCATTGCCGCACACGTTTTTGGCTTCCATGAGAAAAGACAGGTACGCTGGTGCAACTGCATCGCGTAGAAGACTCTCGTTCCATTCCGACCGGAGCTTGCCATCACCAGCCATGTCATCGCCGTGCCAAATGTCTCGCCGATTGGAAGACAACTCGAAGTACCCATTGATGTGGACAGGGAGGCCAACTTTGACGGGAAGAGGCAAGAAGCAGAAGGCTTTGCCCTCCACAGGCGCATCGCCAATACGACCAGCAATCCCAGCCCAGGGAATCAGCTTCAGAGACTCATTTTCTGCGGCGCATGCGATTTCTCGAGCTCTCCCTCCGCCGAGTTGATTGCAAACCAGATATTTCTCCACGCGAGTTGTCTTTTCTGGGGCTTCAGTGTCAAGATCCAAGCTGCCTGGATTTCCTCGTACAGAATCTATGCATTCTTGGTAGTCGTTGTGCTCGTACGAACGAATGTGCACAATCTGCGTCACCGACGGGAGCTGGCTTTCTGGCGCTCGTCGAAGTCGAGAATAGAAAGCTTGTTTTGACGACACCCCACTGCCAACTGTAGCATCTTGAGACGCATCTGCCGACACCATAAACTTGTCGATCTGTCTCCAAGATTCACCTCGATCTTCTAATGGGACCTCGGCACCGTAGAGCAGCACAGGTGGCTGATTGCACTCGGTTTGGATGTAAACATCCACTTTTCTCACGTTCCTCAAAAACAGCATCGTCGACGCAATAGATGTCTTGAAAGTGTGGAAGAGATCGAGAATATCTTCTTGCGAGTACGCTCGGCGCTTGATCTCGCTTATTTCTGCGAGAGCCACATGGCGCAATGGGAAGCGGAAAAGCGTTCCGTTGTAATGACTTTTCAAGTCACATCCGAAAACATTCTTGAACGGAGAAAACTGATCGGGAAACTGGTTTGGCAGATCAGAGTCAGCGAAACGGACCTTGATACCAGGATTTGCTGCAGAGATCCCAGGCAAATTGGTCGCGTGCGGATCAAATATCACTGTAAACATGAAGAATTAGTTTCAAGCTTTACCTCGCAAAGAGTTGACTGAAAAAATGAGAGACGTACCGATCGATTTTGCAGACACAATAGCCGGAAGATCAGTAAAATGGTACACCGAATTGAAACCAAGCCCAAATCTTCCGGTTGTAGTAGCATGCTGAAGTTTGTTTGCTTGTCCGATTCGTGCGAGATTAATGAAGTCATTGTCGCTGAACTCCGCGTCGTTGTACTGTCGAACGTAAAAAACAGAGTCAGCCCTTGAGCCACAATCATGATGTTAACACCACAAGTCATAAATACTTACGCAATAAAGTGCCGGACCTTGCCACTTCGCCATGTTTGGGCTGAGCAACGATGACACGCCATACGTTGCGTTGTTATACAGCAAGGCGACGCGGGTCGCTCCTGCATCATCTGCGTTTTGGATCAGCTCGCTGATGATGTTTGGTCCGTCTGGATACTGCTCAAGAATGTGCGATATTCTTTTCGTCAATGCTTCGGTTTGACCAAACGCTTCAACACCTCCATCAGTTCTGAATAGCGATGAGTCAGCTTGATTTGTGTGGAGCAGGTGGCTTCGCAGGGACTTGCAGCCTAGTTTGTGCGCGACTTCGTTCGATATTTTCGGATGAACGAATCGAAGTCGATTAACTGCTGCACCGCGGCCCCGCTCATCCAGCCATGGCGTGTCATCAAAGGTGAGTTTCGCGGCATGGAAGAGCACCCCACTCGTGTCTGGAGTGAAAAGCTCATAATCAGAGTGATGTGGCAGCACATCGCTGATCAGCTGAAGTAATCCGATTGCAGTTGCCAATTCGTCGCTGGTGAGAGTAAATGAGGTTTCTGGAACATCCTGAGACTCGAGAGGCTGTTGGCACTTTGCATGCATCAAACTGACCACGTGGACGTAATCAGCAAGTGAAAATCGCTCTTGAACCCCAATCGCTTTCAAAAAGGGACGGAAGTGGAGAAGCTCACTTGGAACGCTGTACAAGTACGGCTCGGCATTCACAACTGCACTTACAGCGACCTGACTGGAGCTGACGAAGTGGTTTCCCACCCAGACATATTTCGTATCTCCCGATAAAATTGAGAGCACCTGTTGTCGTCGCCCAGTGTTAACTTCGCTTTCGAAAAACTCCGAGAGGATCTTGTAGATGCTGTACACCGCTGACCAAATGAACTGCGTGTCGACGTGCTCTTTTCTTCCTGCAGTGTACGCGTCAAAGTTTTCAGAGATATGCTTCAGCTGGAATGCAATCGCTTCAACAGGAACTGACGAGTTCCATCCGAACACGGAACTCATCCTTTCAGAGTAGATCACCCCTTTGATGATGTGGTACTGCGCGGAGCAAAGCCAGAAAAACTTTGCTGGGCGCGCTTTCTGGGGAGACGTGACGAGAATACCCTCTTTTTCCAAGTGCAATGGAGCAGCGGGGTGAGGTTTCACATCACTCACAGGCACCCATTCAATGACGGCTAACTGGGTTGCGAAGTTTTCGATTTCTCTTCTCTCTTGGATCTTCTGCTCTAGAGTGTCAACTTCCAGGGTATCCGAAATCACCACTGCCTCATTTTGACTGGGTAATCCAAACGAGCGAAGAAACTTGAGACCTTTCGATTTGATATTCGTTTTCGCTCGCTTCTGCTTCTGGACGGACGCCAAGCTCAAGAGTTGATCCATGTGGGAATCGAGGTACTTGAAAAAAGCCGTCGATCGACTGCGCAGTTGTTCGACTTTCAACTCGACTTCATCGCGATTTCCTTCAGTTTCACCTCGTTGTCTGATCTTGATGTGTTCATTCTCAATTGACATCGCGAGCGAAAGAATGGAGCGGCGAGAAATAGTTCTCTGCAAACCCAGCGACCGAAGTACCGACAAAGGCTGCGCATCTTGCAGCTCCACTGCTGGGAAGAACGAGTCATCCATGAGCTCCAAGAATTCGTCAATTTCAGGGTCGTAGAGATCGTTTATCGACTTCAATTCACCGGATGCAGTGGGGAAAATTGCAGCAATCTCTACGACGCTTGACAGTTTCCCCTGTGTATCTTGGGCCAGCACCGTGTTCATCTCCAACAACAGCTGGTAAATAAACTCAATCCTGGCTTCATTTGGCAGGATCTGGAAGCGAGGAATCAAGTGGTTCACGAAGAAATCAACCTTCGAGACCGCACACACACCTAAAGCGGATAGAAATTTCCACATCGCCACGTCGCCTTCTTTCACGTAAATGAATCCGTCATCGAGGAACTTCCACGCGATTCCCATGCACATGAGCATGGGGGTCTCCTTTTCACGATTCAAACCTTGCAATGTCGCAAATACTGGTAAGCTGTTACTTGAGGTCAACACTCGCGTCTGACCACCAGTTTCGTCACTTTCAGAAGCAAGCCAGCTCAAGTCATCATCTCCCATTTCTTCCGCGCGAAGGAAGCCATTGTAAATGGGCAGTTGCTGGCATATGCGTTTTTGAGCTGAATCAAATTCATCTGGTTGTGTTGACATGAGGAACGATTTCAAATGATCCCTGTCCGCCGCGCTTGCGTTCTTGAATACGCCTTTTATCGTTTTGCTTGAACTGGGTCGAGTCGAAGCGAACAGAGCACCTATGCAGGATACCACGCCTGCTGGGGTTGGCTGTTGGATGTACTCCCACACACTTGGATTCGGATTGAAACTCGAGAACAAGTTCGGCAGAAGCAGGCGGACTCCAAGCTGTTGTAGACACTTCAGGCAACCATGCGGAATCAGTTCAGGTGTAAGAACACCAGAGGTTTTGCTCAAAGTCGTCAAAACACCACTCGAAGTTGGAACGATCGGCCACTTGTCTTGGAAGGTGCTGAGGTGAACACTCGTGCCGATATACTTCCACAGTAACCGGAACCACTCAGCGTTCGGTTCATCTTCGCTCTCATGGTCCCACTTTACGAATGGCTCGCTGTACCAGTTCGACGGAAGTACAACTGCCAGCATATCCGCGAACCCCTGAAAGTCCATCTTCTTCACGTTCAGCTGCAGCTGAGCTGGTTCAGACGACAACAATGCCATTGATTTCGTCGACAATGCATCGCTATCGACCAAGTTCGATCTCGCAGTCTGCAACAATGCCAGTTCCTCTGCGTTCGGAATCAAATAGATGCAGCTCTTATGGGCACTTCCGCTCCTTTCCTCGGACAGCATCGACGGATTTGGATTCTGGAACAGCCAACTCAGCCCAGCTTCCACGTCTTGACCGCCAACTTTCTCCAAAGCTCGAACTGAATGTTGCCTCGAAAACCCCATGGAGCAGAGGTAATCCAATGCACTTGAATCCACATGCGACTGACTTGCAAACGAAACCAACGCACCATCTGCAACTGGCAAGAAGTTTACTCCCACGAGTGAATGGAGTCCGTGAGCTTCAAGGTCGCTCAGCACAAATTCAAGCAAGCACTGAATTGCCTCGTTGTTTCCAGTGTGGCGTGACTTCCGAGTTTTGTACTCTTCGCGTACTTTGCTGGGCTGAAGGAAGCTTGAAACTGTATTCATCTTGACCAGCATTTTCTCGAGCTCCTCGGACAGATTTCTGACGACAAAGAAGTTGTCTTCAAGCAGCCATTCGATAAACTTGGGGTAGTTCGTTTCATCTCGTCGCACAATCACGCTCGATGCCGGCGATACCCATGATCCACCATTAGCTTCAGTGTACAGACACGGCTTCGAGCCCACCAGCTTGAAAAAAGACCGCGCCAACGTATCCCAAGGGGCAGGAGGCAGCGCTTGAGGAAACAGCTGGGCATGCTGTTGAGGCTTGATTTGACTTTCGCTAGATAGATTGATCATCGCGCGGGCGTAGCACGGAGCAATCACGTCACTGAGTAACGCGAGATTCCATCGGGCTCGCAGCAAACCTTCGCCACTCAATCCATCGCCAAACCAAATGTCTCTTCGATTCGACGACAGCTCAAAATATCCGTTCACCTGCAAGAAAAATTAGATTAGTGGAAATAAGCGCAATCTATGTAGTCTTCAACACAAAGGCAAATGACTTACATGAACCGGAAGGTAAGTAAGCGTGGGCAGTGGGAGAAAACAGAAAGCCATTCCAGCCAATGGTTCGAAGCAGTCGGGATCACTTTGAGAAGGGAGGAGGACTGCAACACCACCCCAAGGAACCAAACGTTGACTAGCATTCACTGGATCATTTGCGATTTTTGCGCATTCTCCACCGCCAAGCTGATTCAAAACCAAGAATCGGAGGTTTTCTGCTTGTCTCTCTGAGCCATGGCCGATATTGATGTCGAGCATGTAGTCGCATGAAATTCCTACACAAATAAACACGATGTTAGCTTGATATCCACAGACAATTGATAAACACGGGGAGCCGAAGGGTGAACATACCGTCCGTTGAAAATCGCGATTGCGAATTGTCTGACCCAAAGCTTGCAAATTTTAGGGACCGTTTCGCCTGGATCTCTGCGGTCAAGTTGCTGATCACAGCTTCGTCCAGCAGATTCGGAGAATCGCTGCCTTCTCGCCATTCGTAGATCGCTATCTTGGTGATGTTTCGAAGGAAAAGCATCACTCGCGATAGATCGCCAGAAAACTCGCGAAGCATTTCAGCGACGTGTTCAGGTCGCTGAGCTCTGGATGATAGCTTGCTCAATTGTGCTTGGGTATCCGTGCGCAGCGCAAGGCGGAAAAGAGTGCCCTGCAAAATAATCCCCATGCCAGAGAAGTGAGTACGTGAAGTGCTACGCATTGAACACGCAAACAAAGTCAGAAAATAAGGCATACCGGAAACGATTCGGTGAAGTCACACCCAAAACAGTGAAAAGGAGCCACTTGGTCAGGGAAATTTGCAACCAGCTCTGAGTGTGTGAGGAAGTTGATCATTTTGCCAGGGTTGCTCGGATTCACATTTGGCAAATGGCACGCCTACAAACACCCGAAACACAGTTAGCAACAGCTCAACCCCGCCATCCTTGTATATGACGGCATGAATGTACCTGCGGATCAAAGAAGACCAAGTGCGATCCACTGACAAACGCTGGCAAGTCGGTGACGTGATACACTAACGGTAGAAGCAACATCAACTAGGGGTGAATACAACATCACAGAAACGTCAGCAGATCGTTTTTATTCAGCGTACCTGAGTTAAATCCAACTCCGAATCGCCCAGTCTTCCAGCCTTTCGAGTTGTCTTTTTTGAGAGAGTCGCCAATCCGCTGCAAAGGGGAAGAGACAGATACAAACGATGGTGAGGAGGTCTGACTGGGATCATCAATAAGAAGCACAAAATGCTGTTCTTTCCGTTTCTTACCTGGATGGATTGGAAATCAGCGTCCGTAAATGTCGCGTTGTTGTGCACGATTAAAGACGGCCCTGGACATTGATTCACGCAGAGATAGTGTTAGTATCATGAACGCTTCGCTCAGAATACTTTTCATTTTCAACGCAAAAAAAGTACCTTGGAATGGTTGCAATTTGGTGTACGCGAGTCGCTCCGACCCGTGCTGGCGATAGTCCAAGCAGAAATTCACTTCCGTTGCGCCTGCGTCGTCTGCATTCTGCACCATTTCCTTGAAAATTGACGTCCCCTCTGTCATTGCAAATTCGCAACAGAAAAAAATGGCGAGCAAGATACACACACAACACCATCACGTCTTGTCAGCATTGCGTCGTCGCGGATCAGCTAACACAGAGTGCAAATAAACGATGTAGATGGAGGTCGCTCTCACCTGGGTAGTTGCGCAGGATCTCGCGAATGCGCACTGTGAGGTCGATTTTCTGGCCAAAGTCATCGCCAAAGTACGTCGTGGAGGAGCCTGCTGCTCGCTCAACCGCCTCCATGATTTGCTCGCGTTCGTGCGCGCGACGTGCACCTGCCTGTCTCTGTGTACGGCCGCTCTCTGTCTGTGTCTATCTATCCGCTCTCTGTTTATGTTTGTCTATCTGTCCGCTCTCCTGTCGCTCTTGCACCACACGCTGCCGTCGATCACTCACTCGATCCGAAAGCTTGCGCGCGCGGGTGACAATGTGTTCTCAGTCGATGCGCGCAGGTTCAATTCTGCGAGAAAACTTGCTTTGCCGAAATGAGATCCTTTTTAAGATACAGTGGACGTTCGGATAAATGCGCTTTTGGAACTGTATGATGATAATAATAATAATAACAAAACATGTCCAACAAGACAAACCTCCCCAAATCAATATTAGCGCTCGGTGCGATCTTTCTATTGATTTCCCAGGTTATCGAGTACAGAACCCGAACCCCCTAAATCAATAATTGTACGGTGGATGATATTCCTATCGATTATTCTATAGAGATGAACAAATTCTCACCAGACACACGAGAAGCTATTTGTGCTGGCTTTTGCTCTCGCCTGCTTCAGGCAAACGAAAAGAAGCGAGACGTTCTCGCTTGTTCCGTCGCAACAGCAGCAGCCAAACGAAAATCAAGTGTTCACACTTGATGCTTTTTTGGACTTCGAAGGATCATTGTTTCCAATAAAGAAAACGAAAGCTCCACGCTGGACCTCAAGGTTCGAAAAGAAGATTTTTTAAAAGCCAAATGTCCACCCAGTTCAAGCGAGCGAGATACTAAGAATCCGATCCGTCGAAAGCCTGTGAAAGATCCTGTCGAAGAAGTGGTCCTAGGTTCAAGGAACAAAGCATCATGCAGAAAAGAGTTTCAATTTCGAAAAAAAGTGAGCCCCTGAATTCATTCAAATCTATCATTTTTAAAAGTGAGCGATGAAGGGTCGCTGTCTCCTCGCTCGCTCAAAGTGAGGCCTGGACCAGCCATTGAAGGGGCCCACCGCAGTAGCTGTGGGGGTTTCCTGTGGTACGATGCTGGCGCGACCGTCCACGCCGGC
>JAASGK010000719.1:0-17434 GCA_023334195.1 Globisporangium emineosum
TCTTTGCACCAGCGCCAGGAAGACGGCACGCGCTGCGTCCCATCGCACGGAGCTCAGGTTCCTTCCGCTTCCATTCCATCACGTTGCTTCGCGAGACGCCATACTGCTTCGCCAACTGTCGCCTTGGCACAGACGGGAGCTGGTCGATGATTTCGAGTTTTGTAGCGACAGTGATGCGCCGCCTCAATTTGCGCTGTTTGGCCATTGCAAAATGTGTGCATTTTGTGAGTATTTGTCGAGCTCAGCGTTGCGAGCAGAGCCATTCAAATCCAATACACTCTCGATATATATATTAGTGCACAGACGCTGCGCATCGACTTTTGCAGGTTATTTGCAAAAAGGGGGCATCGAGGTGGTCCTTTCAATCACGGGAAATACAGTAATTGAGTGGCCGACTTCGGTCGATCACACCTTGGACAAATATTTTTTAGACGATGTTCAATAGCTAAAATTGAAGCTGAAATACCCCTCTTTCCGATGGTGTGTGTAACTCAAATCACACGTTGCAATAGATAAGCATCATTTCGTTTGCCGCAGACTCATATGCCTATGGTGGAGAAGGTCTTCCGACGAAGACGACGCTCGTGTCATTGCTCCAATGCTCCAAGTCGAAATTGGAGGCGAAAGCGAGCCATCCCCTCTGAAGAACATACTGGTGCCTCGACGGCGAGGCACAAAAGTATCGAGCAGGATTACCAGGGCAAGCTGATAGCGTCTTCTCTACCGATCTAAGCGAAACTGGCGTTCCTCAGTGTCATCCAGCACGAAACCTCGACCGGTAAACCTCGCAGCGTGTTTGATGCATTCATGGTGTCGTTCATTTTCAAGTTTGCCGCGACGCCGCATCTTTGGGAAGGACTTGCGGAGTGGTAGGTAGGGAAAATGTCTACTGAACATTGTGGCAGTGCTTGCAACAAGAAGATGAGGTTGGAGCTAAAGTGTGTTTGAGCAACGCTGGCATCAAAACCCGTTGCTGAGGCTGTATCAGGATGTAATTAGACGACCGTTGGTGTGAACGTGTCGGCGATGAGAAGATATTCCGATGCTGAGTGACAAGATGCTGAATTGACCAGCAGCCAAAATTCAAGGCTTCAAGGTTGTCAAAGTGCTCATCACTCCGTGTCCCAAATAGATTCTCTAAATTGATACGTACCCACCATACATTAAATTATAGAGTCAAAATGCTCTGAATGGTTCTTTCGTGCCAGCTGGTTATCAACTTAAAGAGGTTAATTTGTCTGATGGTTTTCGGGTTCATTTTCTTTTAACCAGAGCCGCCACGGGATTCTAATGTTTTATAGTATTATACGGCGCAAAAAATAGAATCTGGTGGCGGATGTACAGCGATGTGTGTACTGTAAACCGCTACGAGATTCCAATTTTTAAGCTCTTGAATACTAGACAATATTAGAATCCCGTGGCAGATACCCTATAAAAAGAGGCTCAGTTATCACCTTCAAAAACGAGTTGACTCATTTTCGGAGGGGATACTCTATATAAAGAGGTGCAAAAGTGGAATGCACGTAAAAACTGTCAACACGTTCATATTGTTACCTCTTTATAAACATTATTTGTTACCTTCATTTATAACTTAAAACTACAATATAAAGGCAGTTTGTATCCTTTTTAGCATTATCAAAGGCCATTTGGCCGCAATTGATTACATTTCACACATCAAGTCGGACAACGCAAGCGAGCGAGCCTCTACATGGCTCCTACCAGCTGGCACCGCATCAAAGCTTCCGCTGTAAACAACAGCGCAGGCTCAAGGACCGCACCGCGCCACATGGTCACTGGGAACACCCGCGGCGGCAACGAGCCAGCGCCCGCTTCTCCGCTTCTTGCTTGACCCAGCGCACCCACCCAGAGTAGTAGCGCCACAGGGCCATGACTGGTTCATTCCATTGGCATTGTGCCATTTCGTTCGGAGCACGCGCTTCGTATCAGCTTTTCTATTGAACGTGAACAATGGTGCAGTGGTGTCGTCTTAGCGGCGCGGTGACGGCGTTGGTGGTGCTCGGTGCTCCAGTGGTGGTGGTGCACGCCATGCCACTCGAGAGCAACCCGCGCATGGACGTGGGGCCCGTGGCGACGCTCGACTCGCACCACCCGGCGCGCGGCGCAGAGTACATGGAAGCGCCAGTAGCAGTCACAAACTTTGACTCCGTGAACAGCGGCGATGGCATCCTGCCGGGTGTTGTGAGCCCCGGCGACGACGCGCCGACACGCCGACTCGAGCTCCACGGCACGACGGACCTCACGCGCCTCGAGCTCTTCTTCAAGAAGCCCATGGAGCGCGACCTGACCAAGTTGCCGACCAAGTCGGCGATCAATCCGATCCCGTGGCCGGCCAGCTATTGGCCCGTGTACCAGGACTCGCTCAACTACAAGTGGCAGCAGGGACTCGGTACGCAGAGCCCCGCGCAGAAGTACGCCAAGGCATTCAACCACGACTCGAAGACGTTCGTGGACAAGGTCTCAGCGCTCAACGGCATTGACTCGCAGAAGCACCGCAAGGCGTGCACGAAAGACGAAGAGTGTACACCTCTGAACGACTCGAGCGTCTGCGCCAGACGGGAAGGGCAGACCAAGGGCTACTGCATCCCCCAGTGGTTCGGGATCTGCCACGCCTGGGCACCCGCTGCGATTTTGGAGAAAGAGCCCAAGTGCCCGGTGACCAAGAACGGCGTGACGTTCCAGCCGTTCGACATCAAAGCCTTGATCACACTCACCTACGACGGCGCGAGTCTACCGACCGTGTTCACCGGCTCGCGCTTCAACGGTCCGGACTCAGAGCTAAACAACACGGACGAGTTTGGCCGCTTCCGCGACCCAAAACGACGGGACATCGGCCCGGGCTTCTTCCATATCGCAGTTACCAACATGCTGGGGCTCCTCAATCACACTTTCGTCGTCGACGTGACCGCGGGCTCCCAGGTCTGGAACCAGCCCGTGCGCAGCTTTGAGGTGCTCGAGATGGCGTGGCACACGCCGGAGATCGCGGGCCAGACTTTCTACAACAGACCGACGTACCCGTTCAATGACGATGCCAAGTGGCTACTCCAGGTCAAGACCCGCTTCATGTGGATCGTCGAAGCCGGCGAAGACGGTCCGCTGGTGTCGACGGGGAGAGTGGATCAGCACACGCAGTTTGCCGACTACGAGTACCTGCTCGAGACCGACGACAAGTATAACATCATCGGTGGCGAGTGGATCTTCGGGTCGAACCAGAACCACCCGGACTTCCTCTGGTTCCCAGCGGCGCAGCCAGACATCAACACCACGACCCAAGTGGGCCTTGAGTACAAAGAAGTGCGGGAGCTCCTGGACAAGTCCGTCAACGGTAACTGCTAGCCAGAGCTACCCTACAGTACTCCACGATGTGGGATTGCCTAAAGTGTCTACAGTGCTGTGAATGGGATGAGTGATCGCCAGAGAGGAAGCTTATAAATGTACTTTGTGCGTGACGGATGCAGTAAGAAATCTATGTATTTTGCCAATTAGAAGCGACGTTTCTCCACTCAGTGGCCTTCTTCTGATGGAAGAGCAACCAACATGACGTTTGAAATGAGCTCCTCCTCACTCGCGTCTCAGGATAAGGATTCGATGAAAAGAGCTCTCGCAGAGTATCAGCAAGGTCGATCGATACAGTTCTCGGTTCGGTGCTGATCCCGTAAAAGCTCTGGCCGATTCAACAAACCGCGAGGAGCTCAGTTGTCAAACTGCTTGACGCAATTCCGTCACATGGTGTCACGTTGTGCCAACAGCTGCCAAGGTGTCTACTGTCCTTAGCATGACGGGAGTACTGTAGCACATAGTCAGATCAAGACACGCTTTTGGCTTGTTCTTCCCCATCTAAACCTCGTTCATTCACTCGGTGACAAGAGTGAGCTTTTCACTGTTTCTTTACATGAAACCTTGCAGCTGGGTGGGTGCGAATTGCAACCTTCAAGCCTTGCTCGCTCGAGCCCACTGGTGGAGTAGAGAGTGAAGACTCATTGAAGGACACACTGGCCGACTGACCCATCCATCTACCCATGCATTGCAAGCTGAATGTTAGTGACTGACTATGAACCGTACATGTTTGCGTTTTTTGCTGTAGGCTTGCGCCTCGCAACGCAAGCCTCTATCGAAGCTGGTATCCGTAGAAGAGAGAGGCTCAGTTCACCAATTGCTACCTCGACCAAAGAAGCCGCCAACAAACCTGACTCAGCAACTCCAGACCAGAACCGCAAGAAGAAGAAAGATGGCGAAGTTCTCTGTGTTGTGGCTACTCGCGGCTGCATTCGCGCTCCAGAATGGTCTCCAAGTTGTCCAGAGCTCTCCGATCGAGTACAACCCGTACACACCAGTGGGAAACATGGTAGCACTCGATGCGAACCATCCAGCATTTGGAGCACAGGTGCCGGAAACTTCTGTCGCGTTCCGTCCGATGGCGCGGAGTCTTCCAGACTCGCTGGTGGAATTGCTGGCCGCAGCACCAGAGAGTGCCGAATCATCTTCTACGCGCACCGTAGACAACACTGAAGCAGCTGGCATGGTGATCCCCCCCGACTATGGAAACACCACGATCGGAGAACCGCTACCGGGACGCAAGCTTGAAGTCGCAACAAGCGAAGACCTGGCTCGCCTCGAGACGTTCTTCGGCGTGCCGATGGACTACAAGTTCAGCGAGCTGCCGAGGAAAGGCGCGATCGATCCGATTCCGTGGCCGAGCAGCTACTGGCCCGTGTTCCAGGACAGCATCAACCACAAATGGGACAAGAAGCAAGCGAGTCCTGCCGAGAAGTACGCCAAGGCGTTCAACTACGGCGTCAAGACGTTCATGGACAAAGTATCCGAGGTGAATGGCGTCGACTCCCAGCAGTCCAAGAAAGCGTGCTCGAGCGACTTTGAGTGCATCTTCTCGGGCGACGGGAGCATGTGCGCCAAGCGAGAAGGGGCGTCGAGAGGCTACTGCATCCCCACGTGGTACGGGATCTGCCACGCCTGGGCTCCCGCAGCGCTGCTTGAGCCCGAGCCCAAGTGTCCAGTCACGAAGAACGGCGTCACCTTCCAGCCGTTCGACATCAAGGCACTCATCTCCATGGCGTACGACGGCGCGCACATTGACACAGTGTTCACCGGCACGCGCTTCAACGGCAAAGACAGCGAGCCGAACAACAAGGACCAGTACGGACGCTTCAAAGACCTCACGCGGAGAGACATCGGCGCCGGCTTCTTCCACATCGCGGTCGCCAACATGCTCGGTAGTCTCAAGCACTCGTTCATCGTCGACGTCACTGCGGGTGCCGAGGTGTGGAACCAGCCAGTGCGCAGCTACGAAGTGCTTGAGACATCGTCGATCTCACCGGCGGACGCTGGCCGCAAGTACTTCAAGACCAACAGCTACCCATTCAACCCGGCGGCAACCAAGCTGCAGTTCGTCAAGACGCGCTTCAAGTGGATCGTCGAGTCGAGCGAGAACGGTCCGCTCGTGACTAACGCCGCCAAGATCGACAAGAGCACCAAGAGCGCTGACTACACGTACATCCTCGAGCTCGACGATGACGAGAACGTCCTCGGCGGCGAGTGGGTGGACAAGTCCCAGGAGAACCATCCGGACTTCCTCTGGTTCCCCGTCGACAGACCCGCCGCGGACGCGGTCACCGCCGTCGGACTCGCGTACAGCGAAGTGAAAGAGCTGCTCACCTCGTCCGTGAATGGCGCATGCTAGACGGATGACAAAAGTCTCCAAGCCCAAATGGTTTACACTGTTGGTAGGAAACAGTACCGTAGATGGTTATGTGTGTTTGTATGTGATGGTTTTGTCGTCAGTAAGGAGCCAATATGAGAGCGTCTCTATTGTACTTACTCCCTCGCTATTTCAGCAATGACGATGTCGACTGGACTTGCGGTAGATTGGCTCGTCGCGGTGGCGGCAGCGTCGCACTCGACTTGTTGTGGAGTTGGTGAGCACTGTGGTCCAATGCACTGAGGCTGTAGGCGACTGGCTTTGGCGCGATTTTCGCCACGCGAAGTGTTGTCGCTGCGGCACTGGCCGATGTACTCACTAATGCCGCGCCTGAAACTCCACCACCTTTGAGTGGAGACAGCCGCGGCTTCACGTTCTTAGTTGAACCCTTTCGAGCACCGTGTCTCAGCAGTGCCGAGCTTAATGAGAGGCGTCTTTCAGTCACCACGGCGATGGCGTCCTGCGCGCTTGACCCATTCGGTTGCCCTGGATTCGCTGGTTTTGGTTGTCGTTCAGGCGAGTAGTGAGCGGCGACATCCTCCAACTTTATCTCTTCGTCCTGGATAAATTCGAACTGGGCATGCGTTGGGCCCGTGAGGAAAAACGATTTGGACCTGGCTGCTGCACCGAGACCCCGTTTCTCACCGATCGATTCTAAGAGATGCTGGAAAAATTCGCAGCCGTCGTCGCCATAGCCTGCACCACCAGCGTCATCATTTTCATCATCGTCCAAGTCTGCATCAGCGTCTTCATATACATCCGATCTCTCCTGCTTCTCAGCACTCGAGCCTTCATGCAAACCACCCTCTCTCTCTTTGATAGAGAACGCGCTTTGCTTCCGTCTCGACTCGATGCGATCCAAGAAGCCGCCAGCTCGATGCCCAGATGCTGTGTCTCTCTCGTCAACTACTTCCAAGTGACGCATCGATCCGGATGTATCTACGCTATGGCATTTTTCATGATCTCTTGACACCTGCGCGTTAGTATTCTTCACTGGTGCCGAAGCGGCGACTGGGATCCCGCCAAAGCTTGCGATCACTCGTCCTTCAAACGATTTCGAGAGCTCGTTGAACTGCTCAATGAGCGTGTCAACCATGCGAATTGCTCTCGACGACTCCATTTTCTGTCCGGACGCCATGATCGCCAACGCAAACCTCGTGTTCGACTCCACAGCAATCACAGAGATGTAGAAAGGGATGACGAGCTCGTCCTTCTTGCTGTTTTCTCCAGTCCGAGCGGAAGCGACACTAGCGCTGGCGACCACTTTTGCCAGATCGTGCGAGTAGAGTACCAGCTTCTGTCCGTCGCCCTCATCGAGCGCCTTGGATTTCTCCACCGAGCGCCACATGAAGTCGCTCACGCAGGGCACTTTCGTCTCTGTGGACATGAACACTTCTGCTTCTCCACGCTGCACGTGCAGCCTCAGCGTTAAAATGGATCCGTGCACGCTTGGATCGTACTCAAAGAAGAAGTACTGTGCTTCGTAGACTTTTGTGAACTCTCCCTGGACACTTACGCCAAAGTGGAGCTCGCTCTGGATCTCCTGGCAGCTTTCTCGAGCCATGCGGCGCAAGCGGAAGTTCGCCGAGTCTGTAGCGCTTGAGGAAGAGGATTGGGCTTTGTCTGCACTCCCGGAGCTTCCTGAAGAAGCCTTGAGTATCGCACTCTCTCGTCTCGACTGCTGCAAGCGAAGCGTGTCCTGCACCTGCTGCTCTTGGCGCTTCTTCATCAGTTTGCTTTGCAGTTCCTCTTGTATTCGCTGAGCTTCCTCCCGACCCTGAAGTTCCTGTTTTAAAGGGGAGAACATTGCCGCCTCCGCGTGATTGAAGAACGCGAGCCATTTCTGGTGCATCTGCTCTTCTGCCTCGGAACTGAGCACAATGTCACCTCCCAGCAAAGAATGGCTCTTCTCGCCATATAAAGCACGCTCTGTGTCGTCGTTTCGGGCTTGTGATCCTGTCTTTCGTCGAGTAACACTCGGCTTGGTGCCGTCGTGAAACGAGTTCCTCATTGATGGCACTCTGCCTAAATGACTTGCTGCAGCTGCTGCGAGTCCGTACGGACGTAGAGACGGCTTTAGCTCTTCATTCACGCCAGAGCGACGCAGTCGTGGCCCAAATGAAGCTCGGTATGCCTGGAGAGCTTCGGGGGTGAGCTGCAACTCGATATCCTCGACATTCTCTCCGTCATCTTCCTCTTCAAACCCAACTTCCGTACCAGCACCCTCTACTGAAGCGATATTTGCATCATTTCCCTGCTCGTTGTCACTGTCAGAATCGTTGCTCGGATCCCACTGGCCTGATCGAAATGGATTGTTCAGAGCTGGCGCAGTTGAGCGGAATGCTGGCTGCTGTGAAAAGCGAAACGAGTGATGATACGCCGACCCGCTCTCTTTTGAATACGAGCTTTCGTCCTTTACTGGGCATTGTGGAGGATCGGAAGCCTTCGCTGGCTCTTGCACTCGGGCCTCTTCTCGTTGTGTGGCTTTTGGGTTTACCGCAGCACCATTTTCCCCGTGAATGGCGGGGAATCTGTGTTGTTCAACTTTCGTGTGAGACTCGAGAAGTGTAGCCTTCGATAAAGGCTCTGCCTTCTGCAATACCGCAGTTGGCTTCAGGGTTTCTGGAATCTGGAGCTCGTCCTTTGCCACACTGGGTATGGCAGCATCTGTCTTTGAAATTTCATCCTGGAGCGTCTCATTGTCCACAATTCCGTGCAGAATCAAGTTGAGGTTTGTGTCAACGCCTTGATCTGGCACGACTTCAGCTTCTTCTGTCACTCGTGGAGTTGCGGTGTTTGAACCATCTTGACTCTCGTCATCGTCTGTTCCTTCTCCATCGCCCGCATCGTCTTCTGCACCACTGTTGTCTGGGATCTCACCACCGCGCTCAATTTGTGCTTCTTCGTGTTGTAGGTTGATTTCCACTTTGGCAGCCTCCTGAGGTTCGTGATGCACAGAACCGTCGTAGTGCTTATCAGGCGCAATAGAAGTGATTGGTAGCGGTTGAGCTTTCACCTCAATGTTACCACTTGGAGCAGCTGCAACTTCACTTGGCTTTGAAGGCTTCGAATAGACTGGTACTTCGTGTTTCACGACTTCTTCCACAGCAAGAGCCGAACTCTCTTTATCATCGTTCGTCGCAGACTCCCACTTGTCAGACGGAAGGAGCTTTGTGTCGTGAGCTTGCTCTTTGGCAATTGTAGCTATTTCTTCGACTTTTATGCTCTCCGCAGGCTTGGGTTTGCTCACTTGAGCAGGATGTCGGTGCTTGATCGTTTCTGTTGAGACGACACCAACTGAGACCTGCGGTTTCGCAGAATCCTTCTCGATCTTCGGGATGACCACGATCGTCTCACTCTTCTTTCGCTTCACTGGCTCAAAGAGGACAGGTGCGTTTGAAGGTGGCGTTGGAGCAACCTCCAAATGCTCAACATCGGTTTGATTCGTACTAGTACTAGTCGAAAGTGTCGAGCTCTTCCGATTCTTTGTATGCTTGTTGTGATGGAGCACTGGGGAGCTGAGAGCGCTCTTGGCACTGGGAGAAGCTGCTGCGCCGTCCCCGTCCGTCTGGCGAAGAACGGGGGAAGAAAGTGCCGCTATCCGATTCACTCGTTCTTCATCCTCGTGCTCTTTCAAGATCGCCGACTGCCAGCTGTAAACTGTTGCATGGTTCTTCTCATCCACTGCAGTCGAGTGCGTTATCCGACCGACGATGCGGTGCTCTGCAGTGGTGTTCTCTTTCGACGGTATCTCCAGCCGACGCTGTTGCGGGGGAACGAATGGAAACTGGATGTACGTGTTTGAAAACGCTGAGCTTGTGTCTTGTGTCGCAATTGCTGGGCTGCAAGCGATTCGTTTTGGCAGTAGTTGGCTGTCCTCGCCCACAACATCCTGATCCACTTTGAGCGATGATGCCACGTCACCTGAGTGTCCTTTAATACTTTGATCAGAAAGTAGTTCATCATTCGTTATCGCAGAAACTGAAAGGAAGGCGCGTGACTTTTCTCGTGGCCCCATGGGGCGAACACCCAACACCACCGGAGCCACTCTGTGGGTTCGTTGTCCTCTGGTGTCGCTGGACTCGCGGGTAACTGGGCGGAATCGGTCCATTGCCGAAACGCTCGCACTTTGCCCCAATGCCGGCGTAGATCCCTCCAAGTAAATCTGGTCTTTGGGATCGATTCGCTGCTCTGAACTCAACAGTTCTTGCAATGAGAGCGACTTGCCGAGACCATTCGGCATCCTGAACACGCCATCGTGAAGACCACCGACACGACGCAGATGCTGAGTGGCAGCGCGCTGATCAAGTGAGCTCTTTCCAAGTTGGAACCCTCGCGGGAGCATCATCGTGCTCGAGCGCTCCATATAACACAGCAACAGTCCGTGGAGATCCACCGAGATCTCCAACTTGTAGTCCCGACAGAAAGACGGTATCTCTCGGAACTTCAGCAACGTGAGCGTTCTCACACCAACGATGTACAGCATCGCCCAGAAATCGAGATAGCAAATGTACCCGTCGTTTTCGACATCTGCAAATCGTCGCTTCGCAGCTAGAATCGTGTTCTCGAACGTCAGAGACACCTCGCCAGCAGCCGCACTCGCAGCTTCCTCGGCTGTGACGTTCTCATTCGGCCACAGATACCGCAACTTGCGAAGAATACTCGTGAAATCGGCGATCACCATCACGCCCTCGCGCTCGTGGTCGTAGAAGATGAAACAGCTTAGAATCAAGCGCAGCTTCTCAATTACCTCAGCTCTCATATCTGACGAAACACTCGGCGCACTTTCCAAGAGTGGCTGCGTGAAGAGCGTTTGTTCTGCTACTCGAAACTCGCTGTGCTGTTGCTTCCACTCTCCAACCAACAGTCGCAAGAAGCGGTGGATCTCGATCCATTGCGTTGCAGGACGGTGTCGGTTGTCTGTTTCATCCATGTCACTTGCGACCTGAGGTTTCGTAGGGAAAGTCTGCGCGTATTCGCCAGTGTGCATCAAGATGTTGCGCAAGTACCCAGGGCTGACGAGGGGGTACATCAGTATTTCCTGGGCACAGAGAAGCGCGTTCTGCAGACTCACAAACTGCCAGTGCGTCCGCTTCCCGTTCTCGATTTCCACCGGTGTGTCTTGCGAATTATACCCCGAGTCGTGGCTGCTTCCAATAATGAGCTCGCCGTTGATTACCATCGCCCTCGAGAAGAACCACGAGTAGCAGCAGACGCAGAGAGCCACCATTTCATTCGGGACATGGGCGTCACTACTCGAGCCGTCTTGCGCAAACATCGCTAGAAGCTCTCCGAACACTGCGATCGCATCGATCTCTTGGATGTAATGCGTCGCTGACACCAGGAGTAACTTGATTTTGTCTTCCACGACTTTCTGCATGCCGAACTTGTTCGTAAAGACTCGATACAGCGTGGTGTGGATCGAGAACGCGCCTGATCCAGCTGAATCCTTGTACGCGCTTTTGAAAAGAAGCGAATGGCTTGGTGCCAGTAACTCATTGTAAACCTCCACAATGACTCCGAGGACCATTCGAAGCGAAAAGTGGGGCTTGTACTCTTGCCTTTTCAGTGTCAGGGTGTGAATCCGCTTCTTGCAGTGGTTGCATTTAGCATTCTGCTCTTCTGTTGCACCATCACTCCATACCACTCGGAGTTCTGAGCACGGACTACACCAGCAGTAACCTCTCGACCAGTGCTCTTGGAAGCAGTGCGAGAGTTTAAGTCTGTGGATCAGATCGTGGTCTGGAAACTTCTCTGGTGTTTTCGATTGCATGCTCTCCGCCACAAACAATTTCCAATTTTTCCTTCGCTTTGGAGGCTGGTTTTCAACTGGACTGGCGTCATTTTCAAATCCAGGAACCACTAGATCGCTGACCTCTGCTTCGCCAGTGATATCAGCCGGCAACTCTTTCGGAGGAGACATCGATTGATCCGTTGGCACTCGAATCGAGGAGCTCTTTGGTCTTTGTAAAGCTGGTGTTTGGTTACTTTGTTGCTCCACACCTTGACTGGTCATCTCTCGTCGCTTGACAGACTCGGCCACTTTTACTGGATCAATGACTTCCCATCGAATGGATTTTTCGCCGAGAATGTTGAACGAGATGACTGCCTTGCGATTCGACTTCTGCTTCTCGTTCATTTTCAGCATGTTGATCTTTTCCTGTTGAGCGGATCTTTCCAACCCATGTTGCTTCTTGTCAAACTTTCCTTTTCGAGCTTCGGAAGAACTTTGAATCGCGAGCAGGATCTCGCACGCATCGTAGACGCTCAGACGAGTTCTCAGGTCCATCTTCTGTTCTTGCAGGTACTTTCGGATCGCAAAGTCGGGTCGCTTGATGATCGCAAGACGTTGCGTCGAAAGGAAGTGCGTCAAGTGTTCAGCAGACATGGTGCCGTTCGTACCGTGTGCTTTAATGTATTCCTGCAACTTTGCGCAAAGTTCGTCGCCTGGGATTTCAGTCATGCCTTTCGCGCCAGCCTTCTTTCTGCTGTTGATGAGAGTATTAACGTTTCGGATAGTAGGCAGTACGGACACTATTGGCTTCGTTGTGAATTTGCTGGACGTGATGAGAGCACTTGGAATGGTGATGGCGTCTTCACCCGCTGCCACAGACGTAGGGACGCGGAGAACGTTCACCATACGTTCAGCTGCTTCAGTGGAGCTAATGTTGTCACCCTTTGCCTCTCCATCAGAGTGAGTAGTTGGAGTATCTGGTCGCAACGAATGGTGATACAACTCACGTTCTCCAGTTGGTGATGTTGACAGTCCAGCATCTCCAACCTGGTCCGAGCCCGAAGTCGTGGGCATCGGAGTGCGACTCAGTGGTGTCCCAAGGCAGTATTCAAATGCGCAGATTTCATTCGCAAGAGCGGCGACGGCTACGTTCTGGATCGTACAGACATCAACCACGGGAGCACCGATGTCAAAGTAGCGTTTTTCTTCAACGGAATCTGCGTTGATCGACCAGATGATTGTCGTCATATCCAGCGAACTGGTCAGAAACTCGGTGGCATGGCTCGAATCGGACTGGCTTGTAGATGTAAACCGCTTGGCAGCAGAAATTTGAGTGATTCTCCGCTCGTGGTGGGATGCCACTGGCAGCTCTACAAATGATACTTTTCGTGAATCCAGTCTCCAAACCGCAAGCATTCCGTCTTCGAAGCCGACACCCAGAAACTGCTTCTCAGCATCGCTGGGATCTTCGACAACACCCATGCACGACGGCATGCTCATGTGCCTCTCGGTCGCAGTGTTGACGTACCCTAGAATCGACAAGGACGGAACTTCCCAGGTCTTCAGCATCCCATCTGCACCCAACGACACCAAACGTTCAGCACGATTCCTGAGCTGTTGAAGCCGCACGAGCTGCACCACATGCGCCGAGTGAGCGCCTTCAACTCGGATCTTTGACTCAAGCAGCAACCGGCAACTTCCACTCGAGGTTGCATCCTCGAATGCAACCGGCACTTTCCAGCCAAAGATCTGACCATTCTCAGTTCCTGCGAAAATGTACACCGTCGATTGCCGAGTTCGGTTAACGCCAAATGCTCTGTCATTTGCTTCAGAATCATCAACATCTAGTTTTGCGGCACTGGATTTCAGCAGCTCGCCCCAAGATTGAGCTGGTTCAACACCCGGGTTGCTGCTTGATGCTGTCGATATTCCGGACTCTCTCTGTTCTTGAGAGACACTGTGAATCACGATCCCAATAGCAGTGATATGCACGTTCAGATGCGGATCTTGGAGCACCGCCACGCGATTATAAGAATCCAAAGAGTGAATTTCAACGCCACCACTGCTCCAGCCAACCACCACAAACGAGCGCTCTTGATCCGTCTGATAGCACTCCATCGCTGAAATCGACGCCGATCGCTGCGAAGCCGGCGGAATGAGCTGATGCAGGTACCGTACTTCCTGTACGTGCTGGTAACTTGAATCGAGCACCAGTATCCGTACAGAGCTGAATTGGTCCCCACTGAGCACAACGAGTTTTGGAACTGACTGGCACCCAACAATGCGGAAAGTGGAGACTTCGTCACCATGCGGGGTCGCTTGGAGCACGTGCATCACAGTCTGCACTTTCAGCACGTGAATCACGTCCTCCCGCAAAACCAGCAACAGGTTCTCGGTGAAGCCGCCCATGTCGATGTTGACAAAGATGGGTACAGTGCATACTGCGCTTTCCAGCAACGCTTTTTTTCTCTTACTCAAAGCCGACTTGCTCGGTTGTCCTGGTACATCTGAGTCGCAGTTGTATGACCCAACGAGATCAATCTTTGCAAACTGACCACTTGAAGAAGCACTAGTAGCCTGAAGCTCAAGTTCTTGACTTGAAGGATTCGATGGATAGCTTGCCTGAAATCGCCAGTGCTTAACAACGCCGCTATCTCGATCTGCAGTAATCACCATGGCTTCAATCGGAGTCCGTTGGCCAAGTACGTTACTTTCAGTAGTAGGACTGGCAGACAAGCAGCTTAATTGAAGCGAGCTGATCGGATGTCCATGCCACATAGACGTCTCTGGCTCCAGTGGCGACGACCCAAGTCCATAGCTCCTCACTCGTTTCCTGGACCCAGAAGAGTTGCCAGTAAGACTGACGTTCCACACGCGCAGTGCTCCACTCTCATGACCAGTGAACAACCACGTCGAGCACGATGAGAGCGTGAGCGCAGTGATCAGGTCGTGGAACATGACGCGGCGTATCAACTCGAGACACTGCTCGGAACTCTCGCGCCACTCGACCAGGAAACTCTCCGCACTGGCGCTCGAGCCGCTGCCGACAGCCATGTACCCGACCCCAAACAGCCGTGTCAGCCGGCTTGAGCCACATACCAAGTTGATCGTCTCCGCGTGGAGAAGTGACGGCCTTGCTTTCTCAATACAGAGCATCGTCCGCTGCAGCGGTTCCGTCGGCTCGTCCTCTGGTGCCAAGACGTTGGTTGAAGAACGCGACCTGCTCACTTTGAACTGGCGCTTTGAGATCTGCAGAACGTCAATGTGGTTGTACATCGGCCCAGTTTCCGCTAAGGTTATCCGTTCCGCCTCGGACTCTGCGCTGTGGCCGTCGCCGTCGTCTATCTCTCCAACCTGAAAAGACTCGCTTCTCGACTGGTTCTTGATCGCAAGTATGTCGCTGTTACTGGTACTGTGACTGACGCCTGATTCCCCCACCCTCTTCACCTGCACCGCGAGGACAAGTCGATCCGAGCTGTCGTCGTAGAATACACACCGCAAGCGGTGGCTCGTCGGCCCTGGGTAGTTCACGAGCTTCTTGAGCGACGCTGGCTCGAGAAAGAGCACGTTGTACACCACCTGGTCCACATCGCACAGCCGGCGCTTGGTCTTGGCATGTGACAGCGGAACACTCTGTGCCGTATACACGCAGACGTAGACGTCGGTCGCCTTGGAGTACTCGAGCGAGAGCGAGTGGACGATCGGCACGTCCGGGTCCTTTGAGGGATTGCTGCTGTCTGTCTTGGTCTTCTTGGTATTGACTGTCGACTGCGCTTTATGAGTCGGTGGCTTGTGCGGTGGCGGCGCCGGGTTGACCTCGTCGAAGAGCTTCACGCTCTTGATCTCTCGGCGCAGCGAGAAGAGCCGCAGTGTGTGCGGCGCCAGTGCGCTCGAGTCGTACGAGAGCACGTGGTGGCGCGTCGCGTCGTACGTCGCTGCCTGGAGCGTGACGCCGCTGCACGAGAGCTGGTGGCGCAGCTGCAGCGTCTGCTTCACTTCCATGACTAGTGAGCGTGTCGGGTGGGGCGGTCAGCGGACGTGCAGACGGATAGAGTCGATGACGCGGAGCAGTCGAGCCATCGTCATCACTTCATGCATTCAGGCTTCAGCCATTTCATGTTTATCAGCTGTGACGGCTGATGACAAGAAAAGTGTCGATTTCGACAATTTGGACGTGCTTGTTTCGATGTTAACGGTTTCGACAAAACAGGATGATTGCGGCAATATCGACATGCCCACCCAGGTTGGCTTTCTTGAAGGTTGCCGGCGTGACCGCCTCTCGCTCGCGTGACGGAATTTGGCATTCTGTTGCGGAACTTGCTTTACTCTGCGACGGAATTTGGGTGTTCTGTGACGGAACTGGAAATGGTGTTCTAGTTAGATCACTATGTAAACTTGTGGCTCCATACCTCAGAGACACTCTTCTGTTCTTTCGCACACCTCCGGTTTGGACACAACACAAACCAAGTCGTGCTGGATGACGAGCGACACATAAAGAGTCGGGGGTATATGGGTAAAGTTGCTCATAACCTCCTTCTTTCGTCGCAATGAAAAAAACTTACGGCGCCTGCGGCTGTGCAAATGAGGGATTTGATGCCAGTTGTGTTTGAAGGGAACATTAGTGCGAACGGAGCAGCCCCCAAGAAGCGCAGCGGGTTGCGAACGCTCAGCCTCAGTCAAAATTCGCTTGGAGTACAAGGTGTGGCCGCGATTTGCTCTGCATTGCGATACGGATGCCAAATGGAATCGCTGGCGATTGATTACTCGGTCAAGAAACTCAGCAAAGCTGACCGAGAGCAGTGCTGGCGGTGGCTCGCGTTTGGAATTTTCCATCCACGGTCCAAGAAACTGGCAGCCGATAACAAGTTTCGCGCGATTGATCTCAGAGACAACCCGTTTGAGCGTGTAGACGTTGCAGCATTTGTCAGGACTCTGTCAGATCCCGCTGGCGAGCTGGTGTATCAAGGTATTCCCAAGCACCAAGCAGCAAAAGACAAGCTTCTGTTGTGCACGATCAAGCAAGGCGCCAAGTTCGACCCGACCGCTAAAGTTGGACCCAAAGCGCTTCGTGAACTCGACGGTGAGATGGTGTTGGAAGCTCTATGCCAGCAGAACGGTTGAACGTGTGCTGTTCTCCCAGGTATCGGGTTGGGATGGGTGAAGAATGACCAGATCATCAGCACAGAGCACGAAATCATCGACAGCTCGCATCGAGACGACATCAGCATTGAATGGGGATTTGGGGGTTTGTCAAGCAAGCAGGCTTCATTTCAAGCAATTCGCTCGCTCGTCGAATGTGTGAGGGACCACTTGAGCTACTTGGATTTGGGGCGTGTACGTATTGACAGCGAATCCATGGGCGTCCTCTCAGCCACCATCAAGTACTATGTGAACCTGAAGCGCCTCGTCTTCAGCTGGGCGGAAATGAGCGACCAATGGATCCTCGTGCTCTGGATGGACCGCTTGGACGCAAGTTGCTGTCGTTGAGCATCTCTGGAAACGACTTCAGCAATGCAACGATCAAGAAAATCGCGCAGACGCTCTCAAATCCAAATCGAGCTCCTGCCCGTCAAGACCTCCGCATGGCACGAAGAGGCATGGGCGTCAGTGCTTTCAATTGTTTGCATCGCGCCCTGAGCGTCAACCAGACGCTTCGGTGCCTGGAGTTGCGCCGGTTATTAGAGCGGAATTTGATATAGCAAACGAAATGATACCGAATTGAAAAGAGAGGTTTTAAGATACGAGGCTTCAAAGTTCGGGTAAGGTTTTTCCAACTTCTACGCGATATTGTTTGCTCATGCCCCCCCTGATTTGATACAGTGCGCGCCATTTGGTTAGCCGCACCTACGTACAGTGTGCTGTTGCTCGCGGATACAGTTGTTTACGCCCAACAAACGTTGCGTAAACAGCATAAAACATTAAGAAGACATTCTAGCGCTCACCGACCACTCATTTCTCAATTTGCA